>SNQJ01S0061800.1:2161-18252 GCA_010110895.2 Picea sitchensis | reverse complement strand
TCAATGTTGGAAACCAAGCTCACCAAGTCCAAATATTTCCATCCCCAAACTGATGGCCAAACAGAGGTCGTCAATAGGATGATCATACACATTTTGCGCATGTACAACTCAAAGCATCCACGCACATGGGATGAGAGCCTCCCTTATGTACAACATAGCTATAACCGGGCCCTCCACAACTCAACCGACCACAACCCCTTTTAGGTGGGCTTAGGATTCCAGCCACTATGTCCCATTGACGTAGCCATTCCCTTTGTAGCTACTCAGGTTGAGTCAGCTCATGTCCAGTCTGAAGATTCCAAGGTGAACAAATTCATTGAGCACATTCAACACATTCTCCAATAGGTTCATGACATATTGGATAGAGCCAATTCTAAGTACAAGCAACAACATGATCAACATCGGGTGCAACACAACTTCCAGGTGGGTGACAAAGTGTGGCTACATTTGCAGAAGGAGCGCTTCGTTGGACCTCACCGCAAGCTTCACTTGCTCTGATATGGGCCATACACCATCACTAAGGCTATAGGGGACAATGCCTTCAAGCTCATTATTCCACCATTCCTTGGTATGCACCCAGTGTTCAATGTGGACCGCCTTCGACCCTACTTTCCACCTCTACTAGACACATCCGACATAACATAACAACTCACACCAACAAAGTTAAATCCAGACTGCATGGAACAATCCACAACTGATCGGATTATGGACACATAGATCAAGAACACCCGCTCATAGAGGATCCAGCTATATCAAGTTGTCAAAGCAGGCCAACTCCTTCACCAGGGCAAGTGGCTCACCAGGGACCAAGTTTAGCAGAAGTTTCCTCATCTCATGGAGGAACTCAACGAAATGGGGAACATTGCTTCCTAAGGGGGAGGAATGATCCAGGTGGATATTGATGGCCACCTGCCTATTCCACTTGGACCCCCACCATTGTTTCTTTCAATTTTTTAGTTTCCTTAATTGTAGCACAATTTACTATTTTTGGCAGTTTTTCGGGTCCTGAACTTCCGGAGCTGTTTTGAGGCCCTAAACGATGTTTTTTGGGCATCAAACGTTCGACGAATATGAGTCTAGTCAAATCCAAAGGAGAATTCTATACAGGTTGCCTCTATACTTCATTTCTTTACAGGAGCCAATGCAATGTCTGTGTTTGGGGTAGTTGCATCACTAGATAATGCACAAGCCAAAATTGTTGAGATGGAAAGGAAACTCAATACTCAATGAGATGACATCACTACTGAATTCAATATAACAATTGAGGTTGTAGAGAATCTCTTCAAAGAATGGATGGAATAGGCCTTGTAGACTCAAAATAATGAAGGAACCTCTGAGTTTGAAAGGGCAGCCAGGAGTGTAGAAACCCTCCATAGAGAGGAGTTAGAAAAATCCATGCAAACTGAGAGGGATGAATTGCAAACAAAATTTGACCAAAAAAAACATACTGCTCAAAGTTTTCATAAAGAATAAGTGGAGACTCTTAAAAAGAGACATTCAAGTGAACTGGAACATGTAAATAATAACCATGCACAAGAACTGGAAAAATTGTAGCCATTAGGTATATTGAACAACATGAATACAAAATTATGGGATTGATACAAGACAAAGACAAGCTACAAAAAGCTTTAGAATAAAACAAAGAAACTCCTTCTTTAGAAGCCATAGTGGAATAAGAGACAAAACTCAATGAAAGACTGAAGTTTGAGCAAAATGAGTGCCTATGCCTTCTCAATGATATACAAATAGATAGAGACGATCAATTAAGGATAGAAGATCAAATGGATGAGATCATGGATCAATGTCAGAAATCCAATGATGCTTTTGATATGATTATAGACTGGCAAGGAGTCTATAAATACCACCCTAATACTATGCAACTATACTCTAGGAAACAAATACTAAAGGACCAAGTTTTCTTTGATACATGGAAGCCGTTATTACAGGACATCCGAAATATTCAAGAGACAACAACAAAGGTATACAAAAGGCTATGGGACATTTCAGATGATCTTCTTGAAGAATTTGGAATGAAGCTAATGCCCCCCATCAATGAAGTAACACCAACCAAGCTAAGGATAGTTGAAGTGGAGGAACGCAGAGAAATCAATCAAACAAGTATAGATCAAATGACATAGGTAAACAAAGTGATTCTAGATGAATACTTGTTGCAACCCACCAAACTGATTACAATGACACAAAGTTTCATAAAGAGGACAACACATGAGTTACCACTAGAAGTCTCTACCAAAATCTGTGATGGAGAGTTGGACTTGGAGAAAATGCAGTCAACTAAGCTAGAAGAAATAATGAAAGAGTATTCACTCTGGAGAGAATATCGAGATCAAATGGAAGTGCAGAAGACCTCATAATTACCTTAGTTTTGTAATTGACCCATTTTCTTATTCCTCATTCTCTTAATTGTAATCCGAAATTGAATGTAAATAGTCTCACCTTAACTTCCCTCAGCATATACTTTAGTTTTAGAATATAAACAATCTCTCGAATAGTATACGAGAGAGAAATGTGATTGAAACATGGGTTTTGATCTGTATAATATCAGAACAACATTTCTACTGAATGGTGAATAGAACAAGAGACATCTATTGAAATTTTGGTAGCAAATATGTGCTAATGAAATTGTTCTTTTGGTATATGTTTATCTTGTAAATGTATATGTTATAGTCCGATGAAATTTTTCTTTACTATACTCTATAATTTCACATTTCCAAATATTTCCTTACGAGTACAACAACATTATAATAAGTTAGTGAAACAATTAATTGTGCTCTACTTATTATATTGTTATGTTAATCTACTTCTTGTATTTATGAATTAATGATGTAACTGACCCATTTTCTTATTCCTCATTCTCTTAATTGTAATCCGAAATGGAATGTAAAGAGTCACACCTTCACTTCCCTCTACATATACTTCAATTTTAGAATGTAAACAATCTCTCGAATAGTATAAGAGAGAATTGTGAACTGCAATTGAAACATGGCTTTTGATCTGTATTATATCAGAACAATATTTCTACTATATGGTGAATATAACAAGAGACATCTATTAGAATTTTGGTAACAAGAGACATCTATTAGAATTTTGGTAACAAATATGTATTAATGAGATTGTTCTTTTGGTATATGTTTATCTTGTGAATGTATAGGTTATAGTTTGATGAACTTTTTCTTTACTATGCTCTGTATTTTCAGTTTTCCAAAGATTTCCTTATGAGTACAACAACATTGTAATAAGTTAGTGAAACAATTAATTGTGCTCTACTTATTCTATTGTTATATCAATTTACTCCTTGTATTTATTAATTAATTATGTAAAAGTAATATCACATTTTAAATGTACTCATTCCAGTAGTTAGCTCCTAATCAGGATAGTTTAGAGTAAGTTAAAATTGCATGTTAGAATAGCATTAGGCATTATAGTTTAGTTTAGATTTAGGTTTTAATTCATCTGAGAACATTATGTTCTCAGATTCATATTTAGATTATTAATTAGAGTGGTAACTAGACCCACATACTGATAAAAAACACTACACCAAACGAGAGTAGGTCTAATTGAGACCTGCCATCGGGTGTTCTCTCTTACTTGCTTGACAGACCAATATGGACCTGTCAACACATAGAAGATATGCTTTTCAAACTATTACATGGTAGGGAGGCTAGAAGGCAGGAATAAACAAACTCAACCTCCTCTCCCTAATGGTACTCATATTGTCACAACATATCTTACAACCCTTTGCCCATGTGTAAGTGTATTTATCAAATATTTCCCTATCTTTACACACATATAATAACAAGATATCAAAGAGCACTATACAATAATCATGAATAAACAATAAGCAATGGCGTATACATTTCAATCATACATAGCCTGATCACATCCCGGGTCCACCTATTTTGACCAATTTGGAGTCCATGCACTTGTAGTTCTTCTTGTCGCACATGACAAGTCATCAATAACATCATATAACGTAATATATTCCATCATGTAGCCATGTATTCATTTTCAATATTCCATAGCATCACAAGAATATCAAAGCATAAACCATAAAAATATATGTACATATCAAACAATAATCACATCAAGCTAGATCAATGGTCTAAATCACGTCATCCATATGTCAACCAACCAAACTATTCTTATAATTAGAATGCCCTCAAATAATAACATAATATCAATCAAATAAATCCAAAGTAAAAGAGAAATATACCTTAATAAATTGTGATATTCAAAATTGAAAGCCTTTCGTAAGAGTGGCCAAATGTCCTCTTCATTATAGATCCTTGTGGCATACATCACATTTTTGTTCATGTTCTTTTACATGGTTGGATAAGGATAGCCCCATCTAAAAGTCCTTATGTTATTAAAATCATAGTATTGGGGGTGTGGTCTTTCATTCTTCCCTCTTCCTCGCACCACTATGGGATGTAGAGAAAAGAATGTGAGAGTCTCCTCCGCACTAAAAATTCTAACACATACTTCAAGATAATCACTTTACATGACTTTTGAAAAGGTGGCAAATAAATTATCGAGCTTTAATCTAGCCAATTTTCTATGAATTCAATCCTCCTTGGCTGCGCACCAAAAGGACGATTTTTTTTAAAATTTCAACCAATACACCGTTAGGTAAGTTAAATCATCCAAGGTAAATTATCCTTACCTCTATGTTCTTTCAAAAAAAAATATTTAGAATAAAAAATAAGAAGTGATTATATTCATGTATTTATCTTTTGGTTTTCTCACCCCATTAAGATAAAAAAACTTTATATTATGCATTATGGGGGTAAATTCTTCAGGAAAGTGGAGAAAGACCTTGATCTTATAATGCTCTCAAGTTAAGAAATTAATATGCACTCAATTCACAAATTACATATTTATCTTCATGTATTTATTGTTTGGTTTTCTCATCCCATTAAGGTAAGAAAACTTTATATTATTATGTATATTAAGAAATTAATATGTACTCAATTCACAAATTACATATTTATCTTCATGTATTTATTGTTTGGTTTTCTCATCCCATTAAGGTAAGAAAACTTTATATTATTATGTATTATGAGGTAATTTTTTTTTTTTTTTTTTAGGAAAGTGGAGAAAGATTTTGACCTTATAATGCTCGAGCAAATTAAGAAATTAATACACACTCAATTTACAAATTACATATTTATCTTTGTGGGAGAAATGTGGTTAGTTGTAAGATTGTTTGTAGGGTGAATATACTTGTTTGTTCAATTCTTTCTAGAATGTATTGTATGAGTGTGTGCGTATGAAATGAAAATCATATGTCATATTTGATCAATTTAGAATAGTTTCTAAGATTATAAAATCTCATCCATCTTCTATATTGTGTTTGAAAACTTTACATTAGAATAAGTTATTCCTAATATTCTAACTACTTAGGTTGTTTGTTATATTTTTTGGTGTAATGTTTGATGCAATGCACTTATCCTTTTGTGCAATCTTTGATATAATGTAACTAGCTGGATTTTATTTTTATTTTACTTCCAAATCCGATAGGATTTTGGTTAAAAGTTATGATTCTTCCTCATTAATTGGAACTTTGACCATGTGTTGCTCTTCAAAGTTTTGACTTATTTTAAAACAAGTTATATTTAAAAAAAAGGTTATATCATTAAAATTACACCTCATTACACCTATACAACTACAACCATACTATTTGACTTGATATTAAAGCAAACATAGATTCATCTCAACTTCGGATCTATCATGCATTGAGAGGGATCAAATCCCTCGAGGTGCAAACCTCTTTTTATAACACATAACTTGTAACCTGATATTAAAACTAGTGTAGATCCATCTCAACTCCGGATCTATCATGCATTGAGAGGGATCAAATCCCTCGAGGTGCAAACCTTTCCTCAAGTTCTGTTTTATAAAAAGAGGTTTGCACATTGAGGGATTTGATTAGTCTTGGCCCATGATAGAACTTGAGTTGAGATGGATCTACACTAGTTCCTTACCTTTCTTAAGGTTCAATAGATCAAATTTGGTCTCAATGGATGTTAACCATAATCATCATGATAATATATATATATATATATATATATATATTGAGCAAGGAAGGAATTACACACTTCCCTCATATGACCAACATACCAATATATATATATATATATATATATATATATATTGAGCAAGGAAAGTGCACTCATGATAATATATATATATATATATATATATATATATTGAGCAAGGAAGGAATTACACACTTCCCTCATATGACCAACATACCATTGAAATGTTTTAACCATAATATTTTTTTACTTTCAATTTCTTTATTACGCCGAGAGGTGCTCTACAAACTAGTATAGAGGAGATGATGTTACATTGTACATTACATTAAAAAATAATAAAAGATAATAAAATAATAAAAATTATTTATTAACTCTAATTTGTCTTTGCACTTAATGTCAAGAAATAGAGAAACTCGGAGAAATTAATCCCCTTGTCATTTGAGATGCATATTTCCATATCCAACAAAGTAAGATAAATTGATTAATAATTCCAAAGACAACTTTGTAAAATAACATGCAGTAGAAAAATTTACTTGTGAAACCATCTTAAAGTTATGTTATTGTGATTTTATTTGCCTTACTTATACCTATTTACATTGTGAAACTACTCCAAAATAGATACAATCACAATAATGGTTGAAAAATCATAATAATGGTTGAACAATCATCATCAACGAAAAATATTTATATAGTTAAAAATAAAAAACTATGGCTTCAAGAAATAAGAACCTACACAAAAATATATAATATTATGGAATCAAATTAGGTAAACACCACTTTAGACAAGCTTTGTAATAACATCTAGAATCTACTATAATATTACATCCACAATATTTAACATGGATTTGCATTGTGCTAGAATCTACAATAATATTGTATCCACAATATTGACACGAATTTGCATTATTGCATAATTTAGGTTCCAATTTAAAAAAAACTTCAGTGCATACTATCTTTAAGAGGCATCAACACTTAGTTCGAAGGTTTCAATCCCATTGAGAAAATAAAACAAGTCCCCTCCATCTACCAAGCGACGAAAAATGTATATCATTAGGCAAGGAGGAGAGGCTCCCCATGAAGACTATGTGTGGAAAGCCTGCCATGTGCGAGTGGGAGGTGGATAGAAGTGATCCAGATTTATGAGTAGAATGAAATGAATACAGATTATTATCAAAAGATGCTTAACATAGAATAACATATGTACAATAAAACTGGTTTCTATTCAATAAGGAAATAAGCTGAAACCGTAAATGCAGCGGAAAACAAGCTTGCTAGAATGGTGGAAGCTTATCTTTGAGAAGAGATGTGACGACTGCACTCATTCGCCAGAATCGGATTACCATGAGTCTCTCAAGGTATTTTTACAATAAAAAGGAATTTCAAAAACCCTAGACATCCAAAACCTAACCCTAGGAGATGAAGCGCCAAAAGTCATGTGGGCCCCGTTTGGGTAAGTTAGTACATCAACTTCCCGGGGTCGTAACTTTTGCATACGATCTCTGTTTTAGGCACACGATAGCCCATTGGAAAGGTCTATTTGAGGAATACACATGTTTCTTTTAGAAATCCCATCACATATTGATTGTGGCAAGCCCTAAAAACGATGTTTAGGGCCTCAAAACGGCCCCGGAAGTCAGGGACCCGAAAAATAAGAAAAAAATGTCGAACTGGAAAATTGCCAAAATGAGCCAATTGGAATAGGTGGGAGGACACTGATATCCATTTGGATCAATCCTCCTCCCTTAGGAAGAACTAGTCTCCATTGCGTTGATTTCCCCATTAGATGAGGAAATTTCTGTTGAATTTGGCCTCGAGTGAGCCACTTGCCTTGGTGCAGGAGCTGCCCTACTTTGACAACTCGATAAAGATGGATCCTTTGCTGGCGAGTGCCCTTGACCTGGTTGTCCACAATATGATCATTGGATGCCTGTTGTATGTAGTCGGGGTTGAGATCTGTTGGTGTCAGCTATTCTGCTATCTTTGAGGTGTCCAATAATGGTGGTAAATAAGGTCGAAGAAGATCCATGTTGAACACTGGGTACAAGCCAAGGAAAGGAGGAATGTTGAGCTCAAAAGAATTATCACCCACAACCTTGGTCATGGTTTATGACCCATAAAGGAGTGGGAGAAGCTTTTGATGGGGTCTAGTAAGGCATTCTTTCTACAAATGCAACCAAACTTTGTCGCCCACCTGAAACTTATGTGGCACTTGATGTTGATCATGGCGCTGCTTGTACTTGTCATTGGAATTCTGTAGGATATCCTGAACCTGTTGACGGATGTGATGGATCCACTCAATGAACTGGGTGGCTTTGTCATCTTCAGTTGGAGCAGGTGATGAGCCGGTCGAGGTGACCACAAGGGGTAGTGCAACATTTATGGGACCCAATGGTTGGAATTTGGACCCCACCTGAAAGGGTTTGTGGCCAGTTGAGCTATGAAAGGCTCGTTTGTAGCTATGCTATACATAGGGAGGAATCTCATCCCATGTGCGAGGGTGCTTGGAATTATACATGCCCAGGATATGCACGATCATTCGATTTAAGACCTCGGTTTGGCCATCTGTCTGGGGGTGGAAGGCTGTGGATTTGTTGAGCTTGGTGTCCAGCAGTGACCAGAGGCTCGACCAGAATGTGCTGAGAAATCAACTGTCCTAATCTAAGACAATGGTTTGTTGGATTCCAAAATGTACCTATATTCGTTCAAAGAATAGATTGGTAGTGGCCTCTGTTGTGATGCCCTTCTTGCAGGCAACCATAATCTACATCTTAGAAAAGAGATCAACAACCACAAAAACACAGTCATTTCCCTGCTTGGTGGATGAGAGGCCCGACATGTAGTCCATGGAGATGGACTCCCATGGCCTGTTAGGATTAGGAAGATGGGTGTACATGCCCTATTTCTTAGTTGTTAGTTTGGCAATAACACAGGAAGTGTAGGACCTAATATACTTGCTGACCTCCTGTTGAAGTTTCATCCAGTAGAAATGTTTCTGCAACATTGCCACTATCTTTTCGACGCCGAAGTGTCCTACCACTTGACTGTAGTGGGATTCCTAGATCAGCTTCGCTCACTCACTTGATGGAACACAGATATGGCCCAGACGACACAACAACCCATCCTGAAGATGGAAATTAGTGACAACTGCGTTTGCGCCCAACATTTGGTAGGTGGTGGCAAAGTCTGGGTCTGTCTCATAGAGTTGGGGACATCTAGAGGTCTCATGGCCACAATAGTCTAGCACCGTGGTGAGTGCCGTGATTGGCGGTCTGCTGAGGAAATCAACGACGCAATTGGTGCTTATTGTTTTATAATTGATGTTGAGGTGGAATTGCTGCAAGTATGTGGACCACTTTTGATGGTGGTCATTCTGCAATTTTCCTTGTGTCTGCATGAACTGTAGTGGCTTATGATCAGTGTGGATGACTGTCTCCTTCCCAAGAATGAAATGTCTCCATTGGAGACATGATTTCACAATGGAGTACATTTATTTGTCATAAGTAGGGTACTTATGGACGACATCTGATAGTGTCTCACTATGATAGGCCATGAGGTGGTCATGTTGAGTGAGAAAAATGCGCACAACATAGTCTAAAGCATCTATTTCAATCTTAAAGGGTTGTTGCAGGTCCAGTAGTGAAAGTACTGGGGCTGAGCACAAGCGCTACTTCAAATCATCAAACTCTTGTTTTTGGGACTGATCCCACACAAATTTTTCCTTACCACCACCCCTGGTTACTTGGCTGAGGGCCCATGCAATATGGGAGAATCCCAACATGAGCCTGCGGTAGAAATTGGCAAGGCCCAAGAAGCTCTGAAGCTCAGTGAGTTTGGTTGGGGCTGGCTAGTCATGGATGAATTGTATCTTGGATGGATCCACATGTACACCATGTTGATCAATGATGTAGCCCAGGTAATGGACCCTGTCCATGTGGAAGGAGCATTTTTCCAAGTTGGCGTATAGCTTTTGCTGCTGCAGGTTGTGCATAACCCGTTGAATATGCTGCAAGTGTTTTGCCTAAGTCTTGTTGCAAATGAGAATGTCATCTAGATACACCACTACAAAATTATTGGTGAATGGTCACAGGATATTTTCCATCATCCTCATGAAATTGGCTGGAGTAGTTTTCAAGCCAAAGGGCATGACCAACCATTCAAAAAGACCTTCCTTTGACTTGAAGGTGATATTTCATACATCTGTCTATTCTATTGGGACCTGGTGGTAGCTAGAATTTAGATGAATCTTACTGAAGTATTTGGCTCCCATAAGTTGATCAAGGAGGTCATCTATTTGGGGAATCGGGTATCGGTTTCTGACTGTGATTTTATTTAGGGCCCAATAATCAATGCAGAGTCGCCAGGTTCCATATTTCTTCTGNTGGTTGGGGCTGGCTAGTCATGGATGAATTGTATCTTGGATGGATCCACATGTACACCATGTTGATCAATGATGTAGCCCAGGTAATGGACCCTGTCCATGTGGAAGGAGCATTTTTCCAAGTTGGCGTATAGCTTTTGCTGCCACAGGTTGTGCATAACCCGTTGAATATGCTGCAAGTGTTCTGCCTAAGTCTTGTTGCAAATGAGAATGTCATCTAGATACACCACTACAAAATTATTGGTGAATGGTCACAGGATATTTTCCATCATCCTCATGAAATTGGCTGGAGTAGTTTTCAAGCCAAAGGGCATGACCAACCATTCAAAAAGACCTTCCTTTGACTTGAAGGTGATATTTCATACATCTGTCTATTCTATTGGGACCTGGTGGTAGCTAGAATTCAGATGAATCTTACTGAAGTATTTGGCTCCCATAAGTTGATCAAGGAGGTCATCTATTTGGGGAATCGGGTATCGGTTTCTGACTGTGATTTTATTTAGGGCCCAATAATCAATGCAGAGTCGCCAGGTTCCATATTTCTTCTGTACCATCATGATTAGGCTCCTGCAAGGTGATGAGTTAGGACAGATGTGCCCCTTGTAGAGAAGTTCTTGGATCTTCCACTTGATCTCCTCATTCTTTAACAGAGAGTGGCGGTAGACTGGCCCATTGGGAAATGGTGCATCGGGGGTCAGATCGATGGGGTGCTTGACTTGACAATGTAGAGGTACCCTGGTAGGTGAGGAGAATATATCCGATTATGCTTCCACGACCTTATCCAATTGCTTCTGTTGTGTGGAGAGGTCGGCCGCATAGACCCTAGATGTAGTTGCGATCTTTCACTCATTCTGAGAGAAAATCATGAAGAAGACAAACATCCCCGTCTGAGAGATGACCTTCCTGCATTGCTTCACAGAGATCAAGGAAATAACACCAGGTGGGATTGCCTCTGGTATCCTGTACAATTTCTTGTTCAAAGTAATAATAACATTGTGAGGCCTAGACTCATATACAACACGACGTTTCCATAAATATGGTTGGCCCAAAAGAACATTACAAACTTTGAGAGGGGAAAATCACACAATACCTCTTCTTTAAAGGGCTTGATGCCATATGACAAACAAAATTGTTGGCTGACGTGGATGTCGCTTCCTTGGCACACTAGCAAATTTGGGTCATTTTGCGACGACTATTTCGATGCTCTTGCGACATTATGTCATGGATATTGCGACGAATATGGAGTCTCTGAAATGTCATTTTATGTCACGTGGAAATTGCAACGAACATGAATTAACGTCGCAAGAGTGAATACCTTAGGGAACGTCTCACAATTGTGACAAAAAAAGAAATATCGTCGCCAATATGACAATATAGGCAAACAATGTGAAACCAACATTTCATCTCAATTGCGACGACAACTTTCATTGTTTATATAGCAAAAGCGTCGTAGCAATTTAAGCTGTCCTCGCACTTGCAACGACAACTTTTCATTCTTTATATAGCAAAAGCGTCGCAACAATTTAATTTGTCATTTCACTTGAGACGACAAATTTTCATTGTTCATATAGAAAAAGCATCACAACAATTTAAGTTGTCGTCGCACTTGCGACGAAAATTTTTCGTTGTTTATGTAGAAAAAGCATCACAGTAATTTAAGTTGTCGTCTCACTTGCGATGACAACTTTCATTGTTTATATAGCAAAAGTGTCACAACAATTTAAGTTGTCATCGCAAGTGTGACGACAACTTTCGTGTTTATATAGAAAAAGCATCACAACAATTTAAGTTGTCGTCACAAGTGAGACGAAATTTTTTGTTATTTATATAGCAAAAGCATCACAACAATTTAAGTTGTTGTCGCAAGTGCGACGAACAATATTTATTTAAAAAAAAATAAAAAAATAATTTTAGGCTGCAATTTTAATATTAATATTACCATATCCTCCAAGTGGAACATGGTTTCTCCTATAATTCCTTAGATAATGGGATTAGGTCTCAATTCCTTGATAATGTGCATGATAGGACAATAAATCCCTTAGGCTCTAAATGAATCTTTCGGGGACTTACAAGGGCCATGGACAAGGCCACAAACCACAAAACATGCCCTATATAAGATATCCTTATAATTAGAGTGGTGTGTGGATGCCATTAGAAGGTTTTATGTATTAGGGATGAGTACTAGAGCCTTGACCATGGTTGGGTCAGAAGTCAAGGGAATTAGGACCTAAGTTAATATTCTTGATCTAATAAGCCATGATCAAGGCCTCAAACTACAACATAGTTCCTTTAAAGTGAATCTTTGTCATATAAGTAGGATATGGGTATAATAATGAGTTTTTTCATAGTAGGAATGGNAGGCCCTTGGGTCATTTATGAATCCTTTAGGGATTAAGGGACATAATCAATGCCCTAAACCACATAACATGTTGTCTATAGGGAATCATGAACCTTTGAGTGAGATATGGGTATTGCTATAATATTTTGTGTATCAAAGATGGATATGAAGTGTTTAACCATGGTTCGGGGATAAATCCAAGGAATTAGGCCTTGAAAAAAAATTATTGGGTTAATAGGCCATGATTAAAGCCATGAACTACAACATGAGACATTTAAAGGGGATCTTTTGCATATGGGTTGGATGAAGTTTCCATTAGGATTTTTTGTGTAGTAGGGATTTATGTTGGGGCCTTTACCATGATTAGGTGATGAAAATAGGGTCCTTAATCCATAAAGTATGATCAAGGCCTTTAACTACAACATCATCCCTTTAAAGGGGATATTTTTCATATGAATGAGAAAGGGTTTCCATTAGGATTTTTTGTGTAGCCGGGATGGGTCTTTGGACCCTGACCATGATTAGGGGATGAAAATAAGGTCCTTAATACATAAATGAGTGTAACTAGTATTATGGGTCATGGAGTATTCTTCAAACAACTAAAAAAAAACTTTTAGAAATAAACTTTGTCCTTGGTCGCGATATTGGTACTTTTAGGAGGCTTTACATAAAAGATATGGATCTCATAGATTTGGCTGTAAATGAAGCTTCTAGGGCCCTAGTCCTTGAAAAGGGACTCAAAACACCATACAAACTCAAATCATTGGCCTCTTGATGGGATATAGGCATCATTAAGATAATTTTCATACTAGGCATGGGTCTCAAGGCTTTGACCATGGTCAATGAAGGAAAACAATGGTTGTATGATCTAAATTAGTATTTTAGGGATTATAATATTTAACATATGAATGATATTTGGGAAATATTAGAAAAATTTAGATGTATTAAATGGATTTGGAGACTGTGACCATGGTCATGCGAGAAAATAAAGGGTCTTAAGATCTAAATAAAACTTTTAATGCTCATGAACCATGCACATGTCCTAGTTTCTTTCAAGGGGATATTTGGCCTCCAATTTGGATATGCGTGACGTTAGGTGGTTTCATGCACCAAGGATAGGTCTAGGGGTCATAACCATGACAAGGAGAGAAAATAAAGGGATTCAAGTCATATATAAATATTTTAAGGATATTGTCCATGAATATGAACTCAAATCACCACATAGGACCTCTAAAAAGAATCTTTGATCTCAAAATGGGATATGGGTGCCTATAGTATTTTTTTCATACCAAGGATGGATCTTGGTGTCTTGACCATGGTAAAGTAGTTAAAATAAGAGACATATCAACTAAATGAATATTTGAGGGCTCATGAGATAAAATGGGGTCTTAAACCATTACATGCATCCTTCAAAGGGGATATTTAACCACCAAGTGGGATACATATGCAATTAGGAGAATTTTTTGACCAAGGATGGGATTCAAGGCCTTATCCATCTTAGGATAAAGACACATTAGACCAATTTTATATTAAATAACTCCTAAGTGTCGAAATATCCTAACATCCCCCCTTAAGAACAACCTAGGATATGTTTGAAGGATTTACAAAGGTGACACAATAGGAGAAAGAAGGAGGAATTATAGAATATCCCCCTTAATGGCAACTTATTAAACTCCTAACATAGATAAAAGTTTGGAAAACTTCACTTTTGTAAGAGACTTTGTGAAAATGTCTGCAACTTGATCTTTTATAGGGAAAAAGATCACTTGGGAACCATTATGATATTTTACACTCTAGATGGTTATTAAGATATTTCCCATGGTCCAAGGATAAAATAGAATGTATTGTGGGTGATCCAAGTGGATATCGGTGGCCACCCACCTTTTTCGACTGGCTCAAAACAATTTTCTGGCAATTTTGGCAATTTACTATTTTTAGCAGGTTTTAACTTCCGGGGCCATTTTGAGGGCCTAAATGAAGGTTTTTCAAGATCGAGGTTCTTAATGAAATTTGAAGGAATGATTGATCCCCAAAATAAATCTCCTCGACGATACCTTTCCAACGAGATATCATACGCCTAAAACAAAGATCATATGCAAAAGTTACGACCACGGGAAGTTGATGCACTAACTTACCCAAACGGGGCCCACATGGCTTTTGGCGCTTCATCTCCTAGGGTTAGGTTTTTGGATGTCTAGGGTTTTTGACATTCCTGTTTATTGTAAAAATGTCTTCATATCCTCATTGTACTCATATTCTTGCGAATGCGAGTAGCCGTCACATCTCTTCTCAGAGATAAGCTGCCACCATTCTAGCGAGTCTTTCACTCTGTGTTTTTACAGTCTCTGTAGATTTCTTTCATTCATAGTAATCGTGTATTACTATATCTCTGGGTTTATGGTTGAATCTCTAATATATTTCTGTTATATTATTGAATATCTGCGATATCTCTGTGCATTTATTTATTATATCTTCGATCTCATTTCGTGCCGAAAATAATCCGGATCAGTCGTATAAGAGCAGGCTGCTCTTGATCATTTTTTCAGTGCATGTCCCCGACGAGGTCCAAGTATAGCAAGTTGGGTCTTGAGCTTGTCTCTCTTGAATACAATCACTCTTGCACACCCAAGAAACCCTCAATGGCGGAAGAAAATAAAAACAAAGGAGCAAACGATCCTATCAATCTGTTGCTTGAGCAAGCTCTCACGTGACAAAGGGATGAAATGATGGAGAATTTTTCCCACATCCTTAAATGCCTGCCGATAGCATTAGGCACATCTTCATCAAGAGGCCACTTTGGAGGCACCTCAACTTTCAAGGTACAAGTTAATTTTGATATTCCTGTATTTGAAGGACAGATAGACGCAAAAGCCCTAGAAAAATGGTTAACTCTGCTAGAAGGTTATTTCTTTGTTCACAATTTTTTCGATAAAGAAAAGATCACCTTCACACTCCGTAAATATCTCCCTCATGTCAAACATTGGTGGGAAAATTACTAGGAGGAAAGTTCCATAGAGGAATCTGGAATATATGGGGCCGATCCCACTTGGGATTTTTTTGTGGATGCGGTAAAGAAACAGTATTACCCTGTTGGAAACTATGAGGACCAGTACATGAGATAGACCACACTATGAAAAGAGAGGGGCCAAGCATTTACGGAATTCACCAATACCTTCCATACCTTGTGCACCAAGCTGGGTATCAAAGACTCCGAGCAACATTTGGTTCTGAAATACCGTGGGGCTCTACACAGATACATCTAGACTGAAATGGATTTTCTGGACATCTCATCACTCAGTGCTGCTTATCGATATGCTGT
>SNQJ01S0061798.1:24633-38985 GCA_010110895.2 Picea sitchensis | reverse complement strand
CTTTTTAGCCAACTTTGTATAGTTTTGGCCCTTTTGATGTGCTGTGGAGTTAATCCTTGTGCCATGGATGATTGTTTTTCTGTGTTGATGATGTTGAGTTCTTGTCGCCCTGTGCGGACGAAATTTCAGTGATAACACATATATTCCAAGTGGTACTTCTTCTGCCATCATGAGGGTTTTTCATGAATTAGCAATCCATCATCCTGAGCTTTTGAGTAACCATTCTGAAACAATATCTTTGTTATAGAAGTTTTTTCATCGCGCTTCTGCTGTGCATTGGAGGTTCTGTACCAAGTTGTTTGAATCCATATAAGACCTTATTCCATTTGTATACAAGAGTCTCTTCATGGTATACCTCAAAGCCTTGATGTTGTTCTACATAATTTTTTTGTTCTGGAGAATAGTCTTTTCATTCATCTAATCTAAACTCCAACCCATGGATGTCACAAATGATATAATGGCTCATGTAGAGGTATGTCTGGTTTATTGGGACAAGTAATCATCATAGTCTTCTCCCTTCTCTAGTTCTCGATCTGTTGATGGGCGAAAATGACCCTTTGTCAATTGGAAGAACGAGTCCGGTCCGGGGTTGTCTAAGTAACCCAAGCCATTTGGTATAACTAGTTCTGATGGGTTTAATGGCTCTGTTGGCCAATCTAAGAATCCTAAAAGAAACAAAAAGAAAAGAAAAGAAATAAATAACTAATTACTAAATATTATATGTGTGTGTGTGTGTGTACATATGCTCTAATGTGACTGTAATAGGCGTATTTAAGAAAAATATAGATAAATCTCATTTATATACATTATTTACAGGCCGCAAGTTTTAATCTAACCTTACTAAACTCAATGTGAAAATGACTTCTTTGAAGAAGCAGATAAAGAAAGCACATAAACATATTTTTTGATTTTTCTTTTATAAGTCTTAAACTAATGGGAGAAAATGTTATGAAACAGAAACGTATAGCTAGTCAAAAGACAATCTTTACGTTCGAATTTCAGTGACAAACAAATAACAGAAAATTGAAATTGAACTAACCTGTTAGCGAGCTGATGATATGCATCCAAACATCTGTGAGATCATAAAACATTTAACCGCCTTGTCTAGGAGAAAAACCTGCAAGGAAACTTAACTCTGTTCTGCATAAACATAGAACAATTATGTTGGTACTTAAATTTTAATAACAAAAAGAATGATACCAATAGTTACTGTGATCTCATGATTGCAAGTAATTGCATTGAGAAAAATTTGTTAGCAAACATGGTTGCATTTAATCTTTCAATGAAAATTAAAGGAGAAATCCTGTAATTAAAGATGAATAGATGATCACATGATTAATATCTGAAGCATTATTTATGGAAAACTTTTATAAAGGAATTATCCCAATAACATAATAAATCATGAAGACTAAAGCTATCAAAACTTATTATCATATTAAGATAAAAAAAACTTAAATGAATACACCATCCACAAAAATCTAAAGTAGAAATGTGTATTGTTGTTCCATTAAAGTCTGTAAATCAAACGTCCATCTTCTGCCCCAGGCGAGGATGCCTTCATTACAAAAATCTCTAGCATTTAAAGAGTTCAATCAAGATAACCACCTTATCTTGTGGGATAAGATTAAATCTCAAAATGATTTACTAATTACAAAATAGAGGGCAATAGAACCACTCCATATCACACTGTATCTCTCAAAACTATAAAAAGTGTGTTTCTGTTTACAAAAGATGAGCCAAAGAAATGGATAATAATCTCAGAAATGGTCCATATCATCAAATCACCACTAGCTACATGATATCCTGAAAGAAAAAAATGAAAATAAAGGAGTTTAGATATTATTCTAACCAAAAATTTCCAAAAATTCGAATGAGAATGAAATGGCTACAGAATCAGCTGATTCTGTAGCTAGTTTTATTTTAAACAATAGAAATCTAATTAAATATATATAGTATATTAATAGAAAAACTAAATAAAAATACAACTAAGATAAACAAACAAATCTTTACCTCTTAACTGGATGAAAAATTTGACTCATAAGACCTCAGAGTTAACTATTGTTGTAACACACTCAACATTCTTTATTATTACATTTCCAGTCCTTTTCAAGTGCTTCCCTTGTCTTTGAGCACTGAACTTTAGTCTGTGATTTTCACTCATTAATGAGTCGATCTGAGTGGTGAGGGTTTTGATTTGCAGTTGAAGGGAAGGTATATCTGTGTAATATTTGTCGATCCAAAACAAACAAACCTCACATTGTGGATCTGGAATAGTTGTTTGAGGATATCCATGGTTGTGTGTCAGAAAACCTTCGCTATGCTTCAGGCACGGTGGCAGATTGTCTACGAAATTGTGGCCTGGTTGATATATGGTTTGAGGTAACTTGGGTCTTCTTTTGCCAAGAATTTATCGATCTTATAATCGGAGCTCTCATGGACCTCGATCACTTTGATCGAGCTCATATGAGACTTCGATTTATTTTGTAGGCTCCTAGAAATAAGTATCCCTGCCCTTTTGTTTTTAAACCCTACATTCGAGTCATTTTTAGACAGTTTGCGCGAGGGCCTGTTCACGGTTTTTGCAAAGGTGTTAGGGAAAGTGTATTGTTCATGGTCATGAAATTCAGAGGATATTGGATCAGCATCTTGTTGCTCAGACATAGGATCATCGAGTGCGGCCTTATCACAGGGTTCATTGAATGAGGAGATTTTTCTATCAATGGAAGGGATTGGGTTTTCTTCTAACATGGGATTATCAACCTCTACTGGGCTAGGTGTAACAAAGCCATTTCGAGATAGGAAAGTGTCCCAATCATCACCCTGCAATTTTAAATGGTGCACTAACAACATCCTTATCAATCCATGATGAAATAAAATGGAGTTCAAACACTGCCTCTTATACCTCTTGGCCATCTTATATAAACTTCTTAATAAAAAGAAATACATGTTCAACTGGAAACCGATGAAGTTCATTAACAACCTTATGTGATACAGAAAAACTAGGCCAAAGCGACCCTCGCATATAATGAATTGTCTCAATATTTCCAATAAACCATGACACCTAGTTTTTAACAGAGATATATGCATACCTTTATCACAACACTGGATTTTCCTAGAAGCAAAGAATAGACTCCATGACACCTCCTCTACCTTGGAATTCTTAAACCATTTTTTCCCGCTACGTGGAAGACCTATTTCCTGGCTTAAAAACTCCTTGGTGATTTCAACTTGAATATCTCCTACTTTGGCTCAGCATCCATTGAAAGAGAGGGTGAATTCCTGGGCCACTTGCAAATTGTAACCTTGAAATTTCTCAAGGAATTCGAGCCAGCCTTGACCCTTAAGGTATTCCCTTGCGTTGTCATATAGGAGTAGGGCTTGCGAGCCATTTGGTTCGATACGGACAACAGGGGCTATGTGGATTCAGACAAGCAGTCACAGTGGTAACAAAAATCACTGTGAGCATGAAGGATTTCACAAAACAGGAAGAACCAGGGCTAAAACTGAGTAAGCAAAACTCTCGCGCGAATTAAATGGAGGAATAAGGGGTTTCATAAGAGAATTGGGTGTTTTGTGTAATGAATCATTGTGGGTACAAAACAAAGCCCGAGACTTAACTCGAAATGATGGACATGTCGTTTTCAACTTCCACTATCAGTAGAGTACAAAATACGACTAGATGCATTTAAGTATCATCATGTTTAAAGGGTGGAGTTGCTCACTATAAGGTTAAGAAAAGAGGTGTTTGACAAATCACAACATAACAACCATAGAAAGGATTTACCAAGAATCATACATGGAACAAACTCATATCCTAAAATCAATCGATTCTCGGTGTATCATTCAAATGTCCAAAGTAGACCTTATACCAATGAGCAATTAAAAAACAACCATTTCATTGACATGAGATAGGCCTTAAAGAAAAATATCATCCTTAAAAAGGTTTATATGAACATTTATTCTCCTAGGGAAATAAACCTTAAATTCAAATTTAATAAATTCAAAAGTTTCAATGCTTCGTTCATGCTTTCAGTCATGAATGAAGCATGAAAACAAGAACTAAGAAAAATAAAAATATTTTATAGCCCAAGACTCATCTTTCAAGTAGCAATGTTCATATGTTTACTTGGAGGCAGCTATAAAATTTATGATTCGTTGCTTTAAGAATTGAAAATATTGTGGTTTTGCCAACAGGATCTTGCAATGCTTTCATTCATAAGTCTTCCATACACTATTCTTCATCACAACTTTCAGTTCTTCTGCTTGATTCCTTTTAGTGAGTTCATATCAGGCTGGTAGTCTTTTAATTCTTGATACAATGACTGGTTGTTCTGGCTTTTCTTTCTTTCTTGGAATCTTCATGTTCTTCCTCATGTTTCTCTTTAGCTCTTAGGTCCATGGAGTTTTCTATAGATTCCATGCCCTGAAGATTCCAAATTCTTCCTTTCATCATAGGATCATGGATGTGGATGCACAACCAAGGATACTTTAAGTCTTTTTTTCGAAGAAGGATTCTTCTAAAGTCAAACTGAACACGTATTGATTTTCATGGGTGCTACCATGGATATATACTTCATCATCTTCAATGGATCATAGGAATAGATCCCTCCTAATACTTGATTCATGTATGAATGCATGCTCTTCTTTTGGAAATGTATAATCGACTCCCTCCATCTAACAGAGTCCACACTTTTGTCTGCATCCTTATTGCCTTCTGCAAAGTGTCATAAGTCTTTCTCCAATTTCCTCTTAATTGATGACTTCTTTCTGTCTTTACTTCTTCTAGGTTTCTTCAAGATTGATTATGATTTCATCTTATCTTCCAGTTGTTAATTATGTAATAGCTTCCACATGATTTTTTACCAAGGGTTGTCGATGTACTCCATCCTTTCATGTGGATTTCCTGACTTGTAGTCATTTGTGATAGCAATCCTTATCTTGTTGTTCTTGCATAGGTATAGTTTCTTTTTGAACATGTTATCTTCTAAGAAATGGATATGCAAGATATGTACAAAAGATATGGTATATACAAGAACTATGAAGAGTATTTTTACCTTGCCTTAGAAGAAGAAGCTTGTTTTGTCCTTCTTGGATTTCTTTGAGGGTTCCCTTTCTCCGACAACTGATGCTTCATGTGTTTCATTTATTTTCTTTAACTCGGGACAATGATTCTTGTAGTGACCATACTTTAGACAATTGAAGAATTGTATTCTTTACATATCTTTCTCTTGATTCAGTTTCTTTCTGGAGCCAAACTTTTTTTTATTCCTAAAATGCTTGAAATTTGCTATGAAGGCTTGATCATCATCTTTATTTTGAGGTTTCTCTTTTGCACTAATCCTTGATTCTTCTTGTGCACATCAAGTCCAAAGTTCTTCAAATGTAGGATACTCCTTCCTTGTGTTCATGCTTGAGGAAAATACATCCCATGTCTTGGGAATACCATTGAGTACTATATTTACGAGTTCCTTCTCTGAGATGATATCTTCAATAGCTTGTAGTTGATATCTTAACTGAGATATTCTCATAAAGTAAGATGTTATGTTGTCATCATCATTCATCTTCATGTCATGGAGCTCATTCTTCAGACTCATTACTTGTCCAATGTTTATGACTGAGAAGAGGTTTGTTAGGGCATCATACATCTTCTTAGATGAGTCAAGATGGGAGATGTAGGGTATCAAGTGGTCTTTTATAGATTCCACTATGATACTCATGGCATTGATGTCAATGTCTCTGAACTTTTCCATAACTACAACGTTCTAGGGTTCCTTCTCTTTTCCTTCTTCAAACTCTAGTTCCATAATATTTCCTTTCATGATATCCAACACTTTATTATTGGCAAGGATGAGGTCAATCCTTGTCTTCCATGCTCTGAAGTTAGAAGCCCCATCTAACTTTTTTTCTAACTTCATAGAGTAAGTCATGGTTGCTTTGACTTGGTCAACCCTAGATTTGACCAAAAAATCAAACTTGACATCTTGGCTTCCTGAGAGTACCAGGAGATGCACTAGGCTAGGGTGCACTAGTCTATCTAGAAATTAGGTCAATTTCTTCACTTAAGGTGCCTCAATGAGAGGATTAGGGTTTCTGCAACTGCACCTGCTAGTAACCCTAGTGACATTTCTTTGGTGACTACTCCTACTAGAAACCCTAGTGGCAGTTCTTCAACAAGCTCAGTATCCTTATGGCTATGCTCCCTTCCAGTGGTTAGACTGGCTGAAGGAGGTGTGGGACCATAACTTGTTAGAATATGATGGATGTTTTTGTTTAACCATAGAAAATATCACTATTGTCACCCAATCATAGGCCGAATCCACCCCCGAGCACCTTAACCTTGATAGAGAATCATTCCGGAAGAAAACCCTAGGCTAGATATCCAAACAAGATAGCACACTTATCTCTCCAAGGATAGTGCACCAAACAAGAGCTGATCAGAGAGTCCAAACCATAACCAAGAGATATACCAAGCCAAAATCGAAAATTTTCTACCTGCAGTCATTGCAACGACATCTCTCCTCTAGACTTGCATAAAAACTGGCCAACTATAGTGCACACAAGTGTTGCTTTTGCAGTTCTAAGAATTCCTGCCAGAATGAGGTCTGGCCTTCTATATTTATACTAAATATGGAAAAATCCTAGGGACAACTTCTCATTCTGGGTTCCTATTTAATTAGTATATAATATTTCTTTTAGTTGACTTCTTCCCTTGGAGGCTAATAACCTAATACACGTTATCCTCTTGAGCTGACTTGTCTTCTAGGGTTATTAGCCAACTAATTAGGGTTTCTTCTTGCTTCCCAAAATATTCTATTCTCGTCAAGTTTACACATGGAGGTAAATACCTCCTCCAGCTACCATAATATCAACAGTTCCCACCAAGCAAAGAAGTCATCATCATAAGGATTAAATGATTTCCCTCCTCCTAGACAGTCCAACAACTTAGTGCATCATACCATGGAAGGCCAAGGTCATAAATTTACTCTGACATGAGTTGTTTGGATCATCATTAGCACTCTCTCAAAAAAGAATGTGAAAAGAGCATTGCCAAACCCAAAATTATTGTTCTTTCAGAACTTACAATTAGTGAACTAAGTTTATCTAGGTGGATATTGGTGGCCACCCACCTCTTCCAACTGGCTCACATACAATTTTCTTCTTGGCAGTTGTTTCTATCTTTTCACGTACTAAACTTCCAAGGCCATTTTGAGGCCCTAATCAGTGTTTTTTGGGCTCGCCATAGTCACACTATATATGTAGTCAAAGTGTGATAGCCAAATGTTTAATCCTCGGATATACCTTTCCAATGGGCTATCGTGCGCCTAAAACATATATCGTATGCAAACGTTATGACCCTAGGAAGTCGATGTACCAACTTACCCCATCGGGGCCCACATGACTTTTGGCGCTTCATCTCCTAGGGTTAGGTTTTTGGATGTCCACGGTTTTCTAATTACTTCTTGATGCTAAAAGGGCCTAGAGGCCTCATTGTAATGTTCTCGGGTGAATGCATGTAGTGGTCACATCTATTCTCAAAGATTAGCTACCACTATTCAAGCAATATTGTTTCATTTTTCATTTTACAGTTTCAACAAATTTATTTATTGAATAGAATTTGAGTTTCACTATATCTATGTTATTGTTCATTGTATATTTGTTTTAATGTTATAGATATGTGTTTCATTTTTTTCCTCTCATAAATATGGAACGGTGGTATCATATTGGTCTTCTCTTCATTTGTTTATTTGTGCATTTCCCTAATGATGTTAGGGTGTAAGTAGTTGGAACATTAACCAATTGATCCTTTGCAACATTTGCCTCCTTGACCCCGATGATATCCCATGGAGGAAGAAAGGAGAGATGATGGGTTAGGAGATCCCTTTAAACTGTTTCTTGAGGAATCCCTTGTGCAACAAATGAATGAGACAATGCATAATTTTGCACAAATCCTCCGGTGAATTCCAATAGGTGACACATCTTCCTCGAGCGGAGGTGTCTCCCCCTTCAAGGTACATATCAATTTTGATATTCCTATATTTGAAGTTTAAATAGATGCAGATTTTCTAGACAAATGGTTAAGCCTTCTATAAGGGTATTTTTTTGTCCATAACTTTTATGATAGAGAAAAGATTGCATTCACACTCCTTAAGGTCGGCCCCATGTAAAATATTGGTGGGATACTTTATGTGAGAAAAAGGAAACAAAGGAATATACATTATTTGTAGTCACACCCACTTAGGGTTCTTTCAGGGATGTTATTAAGGAACTATGCTACCCTGTTGGAAGTTATGACGACTTATATACAAGATGGACCACACTATAGTAGGAAAGGGATCAAACCATTCTAGATTTCACCAGTGTATTCCATAACTTGCACACCAGGCTGGGTATCAAATACTCTGATTGAAATGTGGTTCTCAAGTACCGTAGAAATATGCATAGATACATCTAGACAAAAATGTAATTTTTGGATATCTCTTCCTTGGGAACGACCTATCGATGTGTTGTCAAAATCAAGCAGAAGCTTAAGAAAAAAACATAGCAGTTTGGGTATGTGAACCCCTCACAGTAGAAGTAGGGAAAAGGAAGCCCCAACCCGTAGAAAAAAGGAAATAGCAAGGATGGATAGCCTCAGGAAAACCATTATAAGATGCAAACAAAGAAGGACAATGGGAAGACAAATAAAGACACTAGGAAGTGGTGTGACTTCCATAAGATCCCTTAGCATAACACTATTGAATTCCACTCAAGGTAGTCATTGTTGGTCATGGTGAAAGCCTATGAATCATATGTGGGTTCCGACTCTGAGTGAGAACTAGAAGAAAGGATACATATCATTAACGTAGAACCTAGTGCCATTGTTTCTACCACCAAGATCCAGCCTAGCGGACTTGATGAACCAGAGGAAGGTGAGTGCCTCTTTCATTCACAGATGTGGGTGAAGGGTACTCCACTACACTTCATCATTGACAACGATAGCCAGAAGAACCTCATCTCAGTGAATTTCATCAAGTGATTATCTCTACCAAAAACATTTCATCCACATCCATACATGATCAGATGGATTTTCCAAGGGAGCGATCTCTGTGTTAGCCAACAGTGTCTCCTTCCCTACAACATCAAGCCCTTCAAAGATGAGGTATTGTGTGATGTCCCCCTTATTGAATTTTTTGATGTTGTTTTAGGACAACCTTATTTATGGAAACTCCATGTAGTATATGAGTCTAGGCCTTGTAGTGTTATTATTACTTTGGACAAGAAATTTTATAGGATACCTAAGGTAGTCCCACCGACTGCCATTTCCTTGATCTCTTCCAAGTAATGCAGGAAGGTCATCTCTTAGACTAGGAAGTTTGTATTCTTCATGATTTTCACTCAAAGTGAGTGGAAGGTTGTAGTGACCTCCATGTTCTCCATGGAAGGTCTCTCCATGCAGTATAAGAAAGTGGATAAGGTCATGCAAGAATACAAATACATATTCTCCTCATCCACTGGGGTACTTCTACACTATCAGTTCAAGAATTTAATTGATCTAACCTCTGGTCATCGCTACCTAATGGGCCAGTCTATCGTCATTCTATATCATAAAATGAGGAAATAAACCACTATATACAATATTTTTTATAAAATGGGTGCATCCGACCAAGCTCATCACCATGTGGAATCCCAATCGTGCTTATGTAGAAGAAATACAGGACCTGGAAACTATGCATTGATTACTAGGTCCTAAATAAAATCATAGTCGGGAACTAGTACCCAATTACTTGAATTGATGATCTCCTTGACCAGATCAAGGGGGACGAATACTTCAGTAAGATTAATTTGAAGTCTGGCTACCACCAGATCCCAATATAGTAGGTCGATGCATGGAAGACTGCTTTCAAGTCCAAAGAAGGTCTTTTTAAATGGTTGGTCATTCCCTTTGGCTTGACAAATGCCCCAAAAAATTTCATCATGATGATGGATGATATCTTATGTCCTTTCACCAATTATTTCTTGGTGCTGTATTTGGATGAAATTGTCATCTTCTGTAAGAGTTGGGTGGAACACTTGCTGCATATTCAACAAGTTTTGCACACTCTATGGAAACACAAGCTATATGAAAATTTTCAAAAATTATCTTTCGACATGAACAGTGTCCAGTACCTAGGTTTCATTGTTTATGAAAATGGGTTGTGTTAATCCCTAAAGTTGCACTCGATTGCTAAGGTAAAGCTAAGGCATCATTGATTTATTGCATTGGTTCTTATGGATAAAAGTGTATGGTTTTATGCAAAGGTTGGAGGTGTCGGCAGTAAATGAAGAAAGAGAATATCAATCTCTGATTGTAAACAAGGGATGATCCCACTTACTTAGCCAATGGTTGTCAATTTAATAAAGCAGATAAAACCATAAGATGAAAGAAATATGCAAATGTCCAATCTGTTCACTCACATTAGAAGATTTCTGATACTAAATGTCATTCAGAAATAGAGAACAAAGTACTTAAAAACAAATCTGGAAATGTGAAAGAAAACAGTGAAATATTCATTACCTTATCAACATAACAAGATAATTTATGTGCATTGCAGAGATAACATGTTTTACAAGTAAGAAAAAGAAGAAAAAGATTAGAGGAGAAAATTTGCTCATCAAAAGCGTTGTAGCATTGAGTGCCAAATGAAATAGTCCCTATTGTATAATCATAACGAGAATCCCTGTCCAGCATCCCTGGTGTCTCCTATCCTTATATAATAAAACCATCCTCTCTCTATTCTAAACAAACTGAAAATAAAATTAATGCCCTGATCTTTGAATTAATGGAAAATTGCTAGAATTTGGCTGAAAGAAATTCTGGGAATTTTCTTTGAATCTGGTAATGATCTTCATCTGTTGACTAAATGACACATGTTCTTGACTGCCTGATTTCTTGCCATCTATTCCTCAACTGTTGCCTCAAATCCTGGAAAACAGATCATATTCATAAAATAAAAATGAAAGCAGTTGCAATAGGTGTCTCTGATGTTGGATGCTGCTAAATTCAAAACTGTTGAATTTAGAATAAAATCTCCTCCATTGCTGCCTTGAAATCTAGATCAGATTCTTTTTGTTGATACTGTGACTAGAATATGAGATACTTTTTCCTCTGGTTATTACTTGTCTTAGATGGATTCGAGCTACTCAAAATAATGATATATCTTCCAATTAAGCGATGAAGAAAAATCTGTTCAAAGCAATAATCTTCAGAGTCGACAATTTTAATGACTGATCCAGTTAGTTCTTTTTTTTATTCTCGAATGAAACACCTTGATTTGGTGGAACATCATTCCCATAAATGAGAGTACTGTCTGAGATGCTTGGTGTAGCCAAATAATGTGTATGAAGTATTATGCATTAAACTGGGTGGTATGGAAGCTAATGAAATATGTAGCAAGGCCTTGTGAAGCCCCTCGAACCAATTGTATATGGCCACGATCTAGGGTTCGCACCGATATTTTAAATATCAATGAAGTTAAGATGAGGTTCAACTGAAATATCTATTGCAATGGATCTTTTGATGATATCTCTGGACTTCCTTTGTTGCCGGATAAATCATGATGGTTTATAAAAGAACAAGCAAGTTCACTACACTCTTTCTTGGACACATTTTTGAAGTAAAATCTGGAAGAATGTAAGAGGGAGTAATCTCTGCAAAAATCCTATGGCCGTAGGAGCTTGTTCTTCACCCAATTTGTTCAATAAACCTTCCAAACGAAACATTCCACCTCCTACAGAATACAGATAAGTGTTAGGACCACACTATGTACCTTTTTGCCTATACTTTTTGCCATTATTATACTCTTGACCACCTATATTTAGACTCACACTATCACTTTATCTGATCATCCCAAAGGTATACAACGTCCCTTCTCATTACTATACGTTTAATCTGTTTTGCATAATATTTTACATTACTCTCGTACTTGACTATTGATTAGAAATGCATTAAGTGTTCAAAACTGCAGGCCCATGCTGAAACATAGAACTGTCCAAGGTCATTGTTGCTGAAACACAGAACTGCTATATAGCCCGAGGTCGTTGTTGTTGAAACACAGAACTGCTACACAGTCCGAGGTCGCAATTGCTGAAACACAAAGTTGTCATACAGTCCGAGGTCGCAGTTGCTGAAACACGAAGCTATCATCCAGTTTGAGGCCACTGATGCTGAAACACAGAGGAAACCGCCAGAACCAACGATGCTGAAACACAAGGTGTTACAGTCAGCGGTCAACACAATCAGAGCACAATTCACGTGGCTGAAACAACCCGCGAATTGCGATGCTGAAACAGCATCAGCAACAACGAGAAGAAGCTATTACACCAGCCGTAACAGCAATACCTCAGTTAGCTCTTGTAATAGCATTTCTGTTGCATAAGATTAGGACACCCTATTCTGAATTAGAAAGAAGATCCGGCTAAAGATAGGACTCAGATACACACTGTAATGTTTGATCAATTGCATCGAAGGGTTTTCCTCTTTAAATAAGAGGAAAATCACCATTCGAAGGATCGAAGTTTTATGTATTGAAACACTTCAGAGAGAGGGACGCACTTTATTTTCTCAGACTGTAACATGACATTTTGACAGATGAATAAAAGACTGCTTTGATTATCTGTCTCTAGCTTTCCCATTTCAGGGGAATCTTGTGAGAAGGGAGGGCCCACCTTCATCACAAGATTCACCCGTTAGTTTAGAAGTGTGTTAGTATAGTTTATGTTTATGATTTGATTTAACTTGTTGCTGAAACACTGTTTTTAATGGACTCCGCTTTGTTGAAACACTACTGACTCTATCTTAGTTTGTTGAAGTGAATTTCGTAAATCTTTTTATCAGCAATCTTGTGTAACGATTTTATAAGGGACCATCCGAGGATTGGGTTAAAGGGTTCCTGCTTAGACAGGAAGGAATCAAAATACCTTATCTTCTGTAGGTTTCATTTAATTCTGCAAGTGTGCTAGCCAGGGATTGGGTTAAGGGTTCCTGCTCAGATAGGAAGGAATCAAAACACTTTATCTCCTATAGGTTTCATTCAATTCTGCAAGTGTGCTAGCCAGGGATTGGGTTAAGGGTTCCTTCTCAGACAGGAAGGAATCAAAACACTTTATCTCCTGTAGGTTTCATTCAATTCTGCAAGTGTGCTAGCCAGGAATTGGGTTAAGGGTTCCTGCTCAGACAGGAAGGAATCAAAACACCTTATCTTCTGTAGGTTTCATTCAATTCTGCAGTGTGCTAGCCAGGGATTGGGTTAAGGGTCCCTGCTCAGACAGGAAGGAACCAAAATGCCTTATCTTCTGTAGATTTCATTTACTTTTGCAAAGTGTGCTAGCCAGGATTGGGTGAAGGGTTCCTGCTCAGAAAGGAAGGGATCAGACCATCCTGTTCTCTGTAACTTTAATTCCACAAGTGTGCTAAAACATAAATAGGGTTTAAAGCTCCTGCTTAGAAAGGAAGGAACTAGCCAGCCTTGTTTTCTGTTAGATAGAGCTAATTGTCTTCTGCTTACTATTTTCATGAAAGAGTGCCAGCACTGAAGTCTCTGTTTGAGAGTAAGGGTCCTGTTCTCTGATTGCAGAATAATTGTTCCTTCCCATTACAAGTATTATTATAATGTAATCCAGGATTCTTAGTTTAATCTTTCAAGATTTGCAATAGGGAAGTTGCTTTCCTGTGATTTAATTCAGAACTTCAGTTTATTCAAGCAAGTGTGATTAATTTAATTTTCTTTACTACAACACTAAGTTTTTTTTGGAATTGAGCATATATAATGCGTGGTTATATTTGAAATAAAAGACTTCCCTGGGTTGATAATTTATGTATCACTTGGTTGTTTGAATCAATTAAGAAATTATAGTGACCAACATTTTGGCGTCATTGCCGGGGAAGATAGCTATAGATTTCAAAAGCACTTGTGATTTCTTTTCTTTAGATAAACAAAATGCATGAAAAACCCCAAAGATACTAACCCTACAGGTGGCAGGGGGAAAGGAAAAGGAGGAAGAAAGACTTTCATTGACGAGATTGCATCCAAGTCTGAATCTGCTGCCCAACGACCAAACCTTCAAAAATAGAATTCCCAGCCTTCATTTCGAGCAATTTTTGGAACAGGGAAAGAAGTTTGGAGTCCAGAGACAGTCCATAAGCCAGTAGGAGACATTGAGGACAGAGCAAGTGCAGCAGGAGAGCAGACATAGGGAAACATGGATGAATACAACGAACAATTGCATCATGAAGAACAGGTAGATCCTGAAGGAGAGGTAAAAGATGAAAACTCTTTTTCTACTCTAGGATTCCCTATTGGCGATCTCCCTAGAGGAGTAGCCCCCATGAAAAAC
>SNQJ01S0061798.1:1785-24623 GCA_010110895.2 Picea sitchensis | reverse complement strand
GATTTCACTAATCAGATCAGCCTATCTATTGGTGAACTTGTTCCATTGTCACTTGTATTTAGTTTTTGTTTTTATGCTCATGTTGTTATTTATTTCTTGTTTAATTTTTGTTCATACCTTTACTATTTTCTTTCTAACCTTTTTCATTGCAGCTGTCATGCCTATCAGAGCCCAAGTAGGCATGTAAGTGCTCGCTTTTTGCTCACTCATTGACGAAAAGAGCACGAACAATATGTTCCAGTTTGATCCTTTCCATGATGTTATGAGCTAGTAGGAAAACAAAAGATGAATCCAAAAATGATATACTATATTGATTAGAGATACATAAAGCCTTCAGAGAATACCAGTGTTCCAGAAAGACCGAAGTACATTGAGATCAAGCATTACACTCTTCGTAATGAAGTCCATAAAAGAGAAAGTGGTTCTCAAATATATATCTCCATAGATGAGCAGATAAGTAGACATTTTGGAAAAGCCTTTGTCTAAGATAAAAGAGTTTGTGTACTCAAGCTGGAGCTCATGGAGACGACTCCCTTATTGAAAAAGGAAGAGATGATTCCCAGGTAGGGAGGGAACACTAATGTGTTATTTATTTATGGACAATCATTTTTCAGTTTGAAAAATGGTCCAAGATGAGAAGTTCCTTTTCTAGTTCAGAAAATGGTCCAGATCAAATGGTCATTTTCGTAATGAAAATGGTTTGATGGATTGTTGATATACCATAGACAATGATTCTCCTTGTGGTTAACAAGGAGAATGTTCTAGGACAAACTCTCTTATTGACGGTCACTCTCAGTAGTGGTCAAGAAGACTGGTCTGTCTCGCCATATAGTCATTCTTTCGAAGCTCACAATTGTGAGCAGTTTTGAAGAATGGTCTATTTTGGAGGTTGGTGCAGGACGTTCATTTCCTTTGGAAATGGTCTGGATAGTCATTCCCTAGGGAAGATTCATTATCTCCATGTTTCACTTTGTTTAGTTCTGGAGGAATGACCCAGATAGGTGAATGGTATAGGTTTAGCAATCAGGGACAGGCATTCCCTAGGGAAGATTCATTCTCTCTAGGTTTCACTTTGTTTAGTGTCGGAGGAATGGCCTGGATAGGGAATGGTGCAAGCTCAGAAATCAGGACAGTTTTTCTTCCTTTATTGAGAATAATAGTCCAGATACCTCATCATTGATGTTCTACTTTCTGAGGGAATATGCTCTTCCAGACCTCACAGATGTGAGTGGAAGAATGGCCCAGATGATTCAGTTTATATCATAACAATGTTTTCTATGCAGGTTGATATCAGATGATTGTTATGGAGACTGTATGTCTCTAGAAAATAGATGTTGGCACAGGGGAAGGCCTAGGGTTCATCTATAACAACACACCAATAAGCCCTAACTACTGGCCCTTTCGACAACACCTGAGAAGCAGATGCAATCTCACCCGAAGTAGCTATAGGGGGTTGTAGGACACAGGTGTCTACAACTAGAGGAAATGCAGAGTGGATTCACAACAACAACACACAACCACCTAGTTATTCTCAGGGATGATTTTAAGGATGGAAATTTATTTTAAAATGTAGAAATCTTGGTGAATCTTACTAATCCTTCATATGCTAACTAAAAAATGTTGGTGATATTTTTGTAAAAATATTCAAATTTCTAAGGATTTAATATAGTTTGTATAAAATTGTGGCTATTTTTAAGGTAAAATAATTTTATCCTATAGAATTTGGGTGAATCATTTTTAGAATAGCGAATCTTTTTTGGGAAAAACCATGGAAAATTAGCCCACGAGCGAAATTTAGCCCCTAAAATCATCCATGGTTATTCTTTATCTTCCTTAAACCTACTACGCAAGTTATACTTCATATCTAACACAATATCACAATAGAAGCATATCAAATGACAAATAACACAACATCAATCACACATAACACAAGATATACATGGTTCACCCTCTCTTTAGGGATACGTCCACATAACTATGCTTTATGATATATTAAGATGGAATCATACAGTTCTTATCTGTGCTCTTAGCTAGTAGATATTCTCTTCTTCTCTCTCTTTCTCTCCCTTCCCCGTGCACCTAGTTGCAGGATTGATCTTTGCACCCAGCTGAAGATCTTACAATATAGACTACTCTCACAATACAATAGTTTTCTCTCAATATAAATCTCTTATCATCATATAATTCCTTCTATCTCTCTTACCCTCAGTCCTCCCAGGTCCTCTTGACCTATATTTATACATTACAATCGCTCACTGACAACCTTAGGATGAAACCTAGGTGTCCAAAACCCTAAATGCTAAAGCCCTAGGTCAACTTGAGCCGCATTTTCAAGGCTTTGCTAGCCTATCTTTCTTTCCTTCACGCACAGTGCTCCAAAGAATTTGTTGACATATTATTTCACTTGCTGATTTTTCCATGATCCATCTTCCTTTATGATCTGTCCTCCTCGGTATCCTATTCCAATGGCTTTCTTTATGTTACTTCGCTTCGTCTTTTCTGCTATTTTTCTCACTTCGACCCAGTATCAGTCACTGTGTCTTCCGCATAGTTCATATTTTTCCTTTTCTCCCTTAATATTTCCTTTCCTCCATAACCAAGGGCCAACAAGCCCCAACACTCACCTATGAAATGTCCCGAGGAACTTCAGCTCTAAACTTTTTGTTTCATTTCGACTTCAGAATGCTCATGGCATCCTGTGCTTTCTGCTCTTTCCCTCTCTTCTATGTGCATATTGTTTTTTCTATGTCTGGTACCCAATTTCCACTGTACCTGGTACCTAGACCCTTTCCCTTATGTTTTACTGAGATCTTCGAGGTAGCTGGTTGTCATAATACAATTTCAACTGTCTTCCGTTCACCAAACCTTCCTTCCATTCTCCAGTCAAAGTCTTCAACTGCGCAACTCCTCCTTCTGTAACATAGGCAAACTCATATGGCCCAAGCCAATGCGTCCTGAACTTCCCTAGATCCTCCATGAACTTACTTTGATATACCAATACTAGATCTCCTTGCTTGAAATCTTCCTTCTTGATGTGTCTTTCATGGTAGGCCTTTTCTCTTTCTTTCTGAACCTGCTGGTGAAATCCTCCAATAAATCTGTCTTCTTCCAGTTCGACCAACTGTGCAAGCCTCTCTTTCATAGCGCTAGTGTCATCCATATCTGTAAAGGTTGCAATTCTTAGACTAGGAACCAAGTATTCCATGGGTACAATTACTTCCAGACCATAGACCAATTTAAAGGGGGTTTGCATGGTTAGTTTCTTGCAAGTGGTTCTATAGGCCCATAATACTGTTGGTACTCTCAAATCCTATTCATCCCTGTTCACGCTGCATATATTCATCAGCGATGTCTACAAGATATTATTGAATGCTTTGACTGCCCCATTTCTTGTGGATGATATGGCCTACTCTTCTGATGGTGAACTTCAAATTCCCGAGTCATGGCTTCAATAGTCTTATTGATAAAATGTGTGCCTTGATCACTCATAAGGATTTTTGGGCATCCAAACCTGGTTATGATATAATCAAATATGAAGCGCACAACTCTAGTTGCACTACAATCCTTAACTACTCTTGCTTCTGCCCATTTGGTCAAATACTTTGTCTCAATGATTATGTATCTAGCTCCTGTGTGCTTTCCTAGTGGGTTGATAGGTCCCGCGAAGTCAATGGCCCATTTCGCAAATGCCTTTAAGGTTCGTCGAGGTGCTAAAGGAATCTCATCTCTTCTGGACGGTTTTCCAACTCTTTGGAATACATCATAGGCCTTATAGTATTCCTTAGCATCTTTGTGTAGAGTAGGCCACCAAAGTCTAGCCCTAAGAATCTTCTGCATTGTTTCTTTCCCTGTATAGTATCCTCCTTCAATGCCTTCATGTGCTTCTGTGAGGATCAATGGTTTCTCTACTTCCATAACACACCTCCTTAATATCCCATCAGGTCCCATCTTATATATTTTTCCAGCTATAAGTGAAAAATTTGCAGCGCGCACTACCAATTGTTTCTTATGAATAATTGTATAGTCACTAGGTGCCATTCCTATTGTGAGGAACTGCACTATCTCTGCGAAGTGATCATAATCCTTCCTGATGGCCAACAACTATGCATCTAGCAGTGTATCCTCCAAACTAGTAGGCTCTTCTCCATGTTCCAACCTCGACAAGTGGTTAGGACCTTTGTTCATTCTTCCTGGCTTAACCATGATCTCGAAATCATATTCCTGAAATAGCAGAAGTCATTTTCATATTCTTCCCCCCAACACTGGCTTGTTGACTAGGTATTTTAGCACAGAGTGATCAGTAAACATTTTAAAATTTCCTCCCAACAAGGAGTAGCGAAACTTTTGCAGTGCATACACCATGGCTAATCCTTCTCACTCATTGGTGGTGTAATTAATCTCAGTTGTTGATAGCTTCCTTATAGAAAAGGCTAATGGGTGGTCAATGTCTCCAAATCCTGGTTGTGATAACACTGCTCCTAATGCGATAGAAGATGCATCGACATGCATGTGAAATTCCTTACTCCAATCTGAGAAAACCAGAATGGGCGCAGTAACCATTTTTTGTTTCAGTGTGTTGAAGCTATGTTGGTATTCTTCTGTCCAGTGAAACTGATAGTCTTTCTTTAAAATCTTCTCCATAGGTGTTGTGATCTATGCATATCCCTTAATGCACTTCCTGTAGTATCCAGTATGTCCCAGCGCAGTGTGCAACTATTTGACTGAAGTAGGAGGGGGTAGATCGACTATAATGGAAATCTTGGATGGATCTACCAACAATCCCTGCTTACACACAATATGGCCCAATGACACTTCAAAGGGTGAAAAGACGATTCACTTCTTTAAGTTCAAGGAAATTTGACACTTCCTACACTTATCCAACATTATTCTTAAACATTCAATATGATTTTTCAAAATGTTGAAAACAGTCCAATCATCAAAATATGCTTCTAGGAATTTATGTAAAAACTCCTTAAAGGCTTCGACCACCACCCTGGAAAAGATGGCTGGTGCATTCTTCAATCCAAATGGCATCACTATATACTGGTAGGATCCCCATTATGTTGCAAATGTGATCTTATGGCGATCTTCCTTGGCAATCTGTATCTGATGGTATCCTGGAAATCCATCTATAAAATAATATACCTCCTATCCTCCTACATTGTCTAACACTTTGTTAGTTAATGGCATAGGGAATGGGTCATTCAAACATGCATCATTCAGCTTCCTAAGATCTACACAGATCCTAATTTCTCCTATCTTCTTATCTTGTACCACCATAGGGCTAATCCACTCTGACTCTTCAATAGGTTCTATGATTCCTGCTTCCAGCATTATGTCAAGCTCAATCTTCACTTTCTCCTTATATTTAGAGTTCAATATCTAGGGTCTCTATTTGACTGGTATTTCATCTGGTTTCAAAGGGATCTTCATCTCTCCCATGGTCCCTTTAATGCCCTTCATATCAGTGAACTTAGTTGGAAATAAGTCCTAATACTCATGTAGTAACTCTGTGATCTTGTCAATGGTGGTAGCATCCCAATAATCTCCAACATTAGCAAGCTTCGGTGTTTGTTCTATTCCAATATTGACTTTCTTGATTTTAATTGGTTGTCCAATGAGAGGTATCTCAACTTTTGGTCCTTCTACATCTCTTTGGCCTTCTATTTCTGCGATGTTCACATTCCTAGGATCATCTTGTTCAACATAATTGATATTGTAACATCTTTGCAACTTCTGAAGAGGCACAATCCATTCATCCTCTTCTTTCTCCAAAGGGAGGCTAGGTGCCTCCTTGAACACTTTCTATCTTACAACCTATAATGATTGATATATTGTAGGATATTGGTTTTCAAACAAAATGGTAGTTACAAAGTTTTGGGTCATACCTTCCCAATCTGCAGTGATGAGGTGTAGTTATGCTTGAAGGTACCAATTGATAGGGGTTCTGTCTAGTGTGTTGATGAATTTGTGTACCCATTGTTCTTGAGGAATGTTTCTCCAGGATTCCTCGCAACTTCGCACATGGTCCTTCAGACAGCTTCGACTTGTGTACCTAACTTTGCATCCTTCTACTTTATTTGAAAATCACACTGTCATCAAAGTGAGACATTGTACACAGTCTGTAATATTGCTTTTGTGTGTCCCCCACCATCTCGCTGGAGTTGATTCCAGGGCCTCATCTATTGCCAACAATATTTGTTGTGTTGGTACAATTTCTTCAAAGTTCACTAAGAATGATTCCAAGTGATTTAGACCATCAAAGGTGGGCAAGTTACTTATTGTTTTGTCGATCCAACGAACTTCTCTAGTTAATCTAGCACATATTCTTGTAGATACTTCGTACATTTTTTTCTGCCAGTTCTCTAGTGCTTCTTCTGAATCTGATGAGCATGCGTTGTCACTTCGCCAGCTCAAATTCCCATCTGTTGTAGGATTAATGTAGTTCTTCTATCTAGCTGTTAAATTGTATATGGTTTCTAGTTCATATGCACGGTCTTCTTCTCTGATGGGTTCTGTGTATCTCTGACCTTCATCAGGATCCAAAGGTGCAATGACCCTAAGGCCAACTCCTTCAAACGTCATTCTTCTTTTCTTTAAATCAGCCACATTGGAATTATTGAAAGCCCAATCAATTCCTAACAACGTAGGGTAAGGACAACTATCATCGACTATCTCAATTACCTCAAAGTCCACAAATGTTCTGACCTCATCAATGTCTACAGGGACATGTTCCAATATTCCAAAGGGGCTCACAGCTTGTTGATTGGCCATCCTAAGCCTGATGGGGGAATAGATCAACTTAGGTTTTCCCATCAGTGCCCAGGTCTACTTCATCATGACGTTGACCTCTGACCCTAAGTTGAGGACCACATAATCTATATCATACTCTCCAATTTGAGCATTTAGGTGTAGTTCCTTATTCGTGTTTCTCTTTTTCGATATTTTGTGTACTTCTCTACTCAGCAAGGGATCTTCCTTCCCTAGATCGTACTTTCTAATCGAGTTTTGTAGATCTTGTACAATGCTCTCATCCTTTATCAAATTAATGCAAGTACATAAAAATTCCATGAGCTTACTTGCCTCTTTTCCTTCTCTTGTCAAGGTGGATTGATCAAAGGCCAGGGGCATTCCACATTCTCTTACTTCTAGTCGAACCTTTGATGAAGAAGTTGATCTCTTGCAAATTCTTTTCTTACTTCCTGAAATGTATGTTTCTATTTCTTTGTATCAAATTCTTGTGTCTTTTCTGCAGATTTTATGACTCCTGAGTGTTTTATAGTTTTCCCTTGGGTCGATCTATCTTCTCTTGTAGTAGTGCCTCCTCTAGGGATAACAACGACTCTAGGATCTACCCCACAAGGTTCTGCTTTGATTAGATGTATTTTTTGGTTTCCTCCTCGTTTCTATTGAATTTTGGCTAACAACATAGGACAATCGTCTATGCCATGTTGAAATGAGTTGCAATAACTACAAGTGGTACAAGGGTTCTGGCAGTCCCTTGCTAAATGTCCTGGCTATGCGTAGTTATAAAAGATGATCCGTCCTCAACCTCGACCCATACCTCCTCCTCTTCCTCTTCCTCGGAATCCACCACGAGGGTTGAAGTTTCCTCTCCCAGGGGAATTATACTGCGGAGTGCTTCCTTCTTGTTGTACTTCACCTTGAATTCTGTATATATCCCTCGACCTTTCATGCATGAAATCGTAAGCCCTAAAATCCATGTCATCGTGTCCTATAGAATTACAGAACGTGCAATACATATTTGTGGGTCTCTAAACATATTTTTGCAAATAGTAACATTCACCAGGGTGATGTTGATTTCTACATACCTCGCACCAAGGTAGGGTAACTTGCTTCAAAGGGCTCAGAGCTCCAGAGGCCAAGTATTCATGAAATAGGGGACAATGCTCCTTGTCATGGCCTTCTGATTTGCATATGATACACCAGATGTCTTCTCTTTTATATTTTCCCTTGTCTTTCTTCATATCTTCGACCTGCAATGATAAGCTAGTTAGCTAACTCAAGATTTGACTCATACCTGAGATGGATTCTCCCATTAGGGCTGATTCGAATTTCATGGTGATTTCCAGTGCCTCAGCCTACGGAGCAATATTTTTTTGCATCAGAGGAACTCTAATGTGTGGTAAGAGAGAAGTAATGAATCATTCCTTATTTTGTTTGTCTGGGATCTGAAAAATCAAATGCCCTGTCATGGTCTTAAATCTCTAATAAAACTCCAACACAGATTCAGTTGTTCTCTTATTGATTTCTTTTATTTTTGTAATGCATTGCGAATCTGACTTAGGTTTCTTTAATTCGATAATTAGCTAAGTCTTAATGGTATTCAGTGGTTTAGGTGCATCTCCTTGGACGAATTTCATGTACCAACTCAGTACGTGATCTCTTAGGGTAGTGTTGAACTGAGCTCATTTGACAGCTTCTTCGATGATATTATTAATAATCCACACAGCTTCACATAGAAGCCAGTGTTGATCAGGATCTTCAGATCCATCTCCTCTAAAGGTGGGTAACCTCATTTCATCTTCCATAGATATCCTTATGGTTCTTGGATGAATAGGTACTGAATTGCTTGTACTAGTTCTCTAAGTGTCCTGATGACTTAGGTTACTCTGGTTACTTAACACTGCTAAATAAACAGGAGGAATAATAGTACTTACTTCAACATTCAACGTACTTCTTGAAGTTTCTAGTTCTTCTCGGAGAGGTTCCTCTATCCTAGAAGATTTTGAATGCTCTTTGTCTATCAGATATACCTCTTCTCCACTGTAGAACCCTTCATCTCCATAGTTCTGCTTAAATAGGTTTGTGAGATGAACTTCTATGAACACTCTCCCACTGCGCGTATGTCGATCCTCTGTGTTGCTGTCATTTTTGTTGTCTGACTTTTTGAACATTAGCTCTTTCGATCTGACTGATTACTGTATCTTCAAGATGTTCTCCTACAATAGCATCTTGATCTTCAACTTCAAAAAATGTAAAAATTTTCCTCTAGGTCCCTTAAAGAAATATCTCTATGCTAGGATATATGATTCCACTCTGTCAAAAACAAACTCAGTGATATACCCTCTAATGGTAATATCAAACCAGTGATCTACTACTCTTGACACGACTTTGTCAACCCTCTTGACCTTCTTGATTAGCATTGATGTCCAAACCATAGGTGGTCTGAGTCTAACTTCGAACTAGGTATCTGCTAACCTAGCTAGCCACTCATATAGCTCCCGATGGATTCCTCCAAAGAAAATATCGTGTATATCAGTAAAGATATATCTTCCCAACCAATCCTCTGTACTAAGGTTAGGGTTCTTGTTCTGGGCTTCAACGAAGTCCTTTTATTGATCTTCTATCCAGTTTTGAATCTTTGTCTTCGATGGAAACCACCTTGACATTCCCTCAAGAAGATTCCTATCCCGACAACAAAACCATTTGTTGGCACAGGGGTAGACCCAGAGTTTAGATCTAACAACACACCAACAAGCCCTAACTATTGGCCCTTTCGAAAACACCTGCAAAGCAGATGCAGTCTCACCCAAAGTAGCTATCAGGGGTTGTAGGACACAGGTGTCTAGAACCAGAGGAAATGCAGAGTAGACTCACAACAACAACATAGTTATTATTTATCTTCCTTAAACCTACTACACAAGTTATACTTCAAATTTAACACAATATCACAATAACATCATATCAAATGATAGAGAACACACCATCAATCACTCATAACACAAGATATACGTGGTTCACCTCTCTCTATGGATACAACCACAAAACTGTGCTTTATGATACATTAATATGGAAGCATATAGTTCTTATCTACACTCTTAGCTAGAAGATATTCTCTTCTTCTCTCTCTTTCTCTCCCTTCCTTGTTCTCTCAACTGCAGGATTGATCTTCTCACGCAGTTGAAGATCTTACAATACAGACTTCTCTCACAATACAATAGTTCTCTCTCAATGTCAATCTCTTCTCATAGAATAATCCCTTCTATCTCTCTTACTCTTTCTCCTCTCAGGTCCTCTTGACCTTTATTTATACATTACAATCATGCATCAACAACCTTAGGCCAAAATCTAGGTGTCCAAAACCCTAAATGATAAATCCCTAGGTCAACTTGACCCGCATTTTCAGGGCTTCGCCAACCTGTCTTTACTTCCTTCACACATAGTGCTCCAAAGAATATGTTGACATCTAATTTCACTTGCTGAGTTGTCCATGATCCATCTTGCTTTATGATTTGTCCTCCTCAATCTCCTAGTCCAATGACTTGCTTTCTCTTACTTCGCTCCATCTTTTCTTCTCTTTTGCTCACTTTGACCCAGTATCAGTCATTGTGTCTTCCACGCAGTTTGCATTTTTCCTTTTCTCATTTAATCTTCACTTGCCTCCATAACCAAGGGCCAATAGTAGATAAATACTACTATGGTGGATGTGTTCCACTGGATTGTAGTTGTGTACTACTATGGATAGACACAGTTGTGTTCTATTAAATGACAGTGTTCTAATTTTCCTTGAAGACTATCAGTAGTGTTCGAAATGATTATCAACTATATGGATGATCAATGGATAATGATTTCCCAAACGAAAAATGCTTCAGGACATTTATTCTTCTAGGACATATGACTGGGGCTCTTTGTGTCACTCTGTGGAGGGAGTGACTTATCCAACATCATGTCTAATTACTTAGATAGAGTATGGTTTTGAGAGATGATGTAGTTGATGACACTGATAGTGATGATGGTGCTCATGATCCAATCATGAGATAGTCTATACGACTATGTTGATGCTACCGGGTAAATGGTATGTGTGTGCTCAAGACCATTACCTTCAATACCTCCCTAGCTAGGAGGGAGTGTTGATATTATGGTAATTGTAGGAGGTATTTACCTCCACATGTAACCCTGATGAGAATATAATATTTTGGGAAGCAAGAAGAAACCCTAATTAGTTGGCTAATAAACCTAGAATACAAGTCAACTCAAGAGGATAACTTGTATTAGGTTATTAGCCTCCAAGAGTAGAAGTTGGCTAAAAGAAATATTATATACTAAGTAAATAGCCACCCAGATTGAGAAGTCGGTCCTGGAAGTTTGCCAGATTTAGTATAAATACAGGAGGCAAGTCTTCATTCTGGTAGGCATTCTCAGAACTGCAGAAGCAACACTTGTGCGCACTGTAGTTGGCCAGTTTGTGTGCAAGTCTGGAGGAGAGTTGTCATTGGAGCTGCTACAACTAGCAGATTTCGGTTTTTTCTTCGACTATCTCTTGCTTATGGTTTGGAATCTCTGATAAACTCTTGTTTGGTGCGCTATCCTTGGAGAGAGAAGTGTGCCATCTTGTTTGGCTATCTAGCCTAGGTTTTTCTTCCAGAATGATTCTCTATCAAGGTTAAGGTGCTCGAGGGTGGATTCAGCCTATGGTTGGGTGACAATAGTAATATTTTCTATGGTTAAATGAGCACATCCTTCATATTCTAATAGGAACACCAAGTACCCTTTATCGAGGATTATTCATATATCGAGATAGAATTCTCTAGAGATCCTAACATCATCATTTCTTTTAGTGACAAGATTCAAGGTACATGTAACATTTATTTTGTTTTATTTATTTATTTTTTATTTTAGATTATGTATTATATATGTAACATTCCCCCGACCAACCTCAGGCCAGAGTGCACCACTCCAGAGAAACCACTCATGATCTGACACCAGTCGGTAACATTCTCAGTAATCAACTGATTTATGCCACCTATATTTACTCTTTTTACTGCATGTGGCTAGAACATATACATACAACATTCTTGCGGAAGATTTAAAGTTAAACAACAATTTTCTTTCTATAACATATGAATTTTATATGGAAATAACAGTAACTACAGATATTCATCATTTACAAGAAATTACCCATAAGCACACAAGAAATCATAATCACATATATGCTAAAATCATAACATAGGCATGTAAATAACAAAACAACATATCATTTTATCATACAATTGGTACGTATCTTAGAAATACTATGACCAACTCTTTACAGACCGTCCATGAACCTCCTAGCCATAAACTACACTTTTCATCACTCTCAACAGTGAGTCACCCCCAAGCTGGGACTGAACTCAACCCAGGGTAAAGGGATCCTATCTAGGCTAAGGCTCAAGGACAACAAGAAAGACTCTATCTCATGTGATTACTCAACTAATAGAATACAGCCTCTCATTCCCCACATGCCTGTCCCACCCAAGGAAGTGTGTCCCTTCTCTCATCAACAATCCCTCGGCTACCCGACTTCCCTTCCAGGGATTTAGCAACAGGTCGGACCATAATTCGCAGAGTGATGTAGTTGTAATTTGGCACCTTTGGAATCAATCCCCAACAATTCTCTCACTCACAAAACTACTCATGGGCCTAAAAACCTGCTTCCTCAATCCTGCTCCAATCTAACTAGGTACACCAACCAAAAGGAGGCATGGGAACATGTTCTGGAATGGTGAAATGGTTGTCTCAAGCATAACATAATGCGTGAGTGAAAATGGTCATGGAATCATTGACTGGATAACTGACTGTGTACAGGAATCACTGTGAACTCTTCATGAATGTGATGGTGAGAATGATGGTCAGGCTTTGTTGCTGGTAAAAAATTCCTCTCCCCCGTAGAAAAGATCCCTCAAATGAGATAAGTCCCCCCTGATATGAATGCATGTCCCCAACTTGACACTTGTCATATCGGAAGTTACTTTGTCCACTTGTCTCCAACTTTAGGACTTGTGATAAAATAATTATCCATACTTTACATTTTAGGAATATCAATATAATCTTCCCTTGAATTTTGTCCCTCCCTTTCCCTAACTAGTGAAGTTCAATCCCCCATATTGTTTATCATGGTTGGTCTGTGTGCAACGATGTATTTATATTAATCATGAGTCATGTAAAAAGTAGGCACATTGGCCCTTGACATCTAGGCATTTCGGCCTAATACCAAAACATAAGCATCCCATCTTATAGTAACCAACTCACCAGCCTATAATACATATCATATACACAAGGCTCATTGTCCTCCATATTGTGTGCACCTTAGTTACTGTGCACAATATCCTGCGATGTGCATACTACATCATTTTACTACGCAGTCCATGCGTGCATTATGCCACATGATGTGGATTACCAAATGAGTTCAAAATAGCTCACCAACTTAAGTATATTTATATTACATTTGAAATTGGATTCAGTCAAGGGATATTACAATCCTCTCCCCTTATTTATGCACTATCCTCAGTGCATCATACACCCATATATAACAGAGTTTCAAAAATCTTCAAAAAGATGCGGGTATTTTGTCTACATTGCATCTTCTTGCTCCCAAGTAGCATCCTTAGGACCGTACTAGGTCCATTGAACCTTTACAAACCCTATGGCTCAGTTCTAGAGATTCTTGACTTTTCGATCTAAAATGCGCACCGAATGCACTTGAAAAGCATCTTCATGCTCCACCTAAATCACATTCCAATCAATAACATGATTAGCATAAGGTATATATTTCTTTAGAAATGATACATGGAAGACATTATGAACATACATAGATGTAGGCAATGCAATCATATAAGAAACTAGACCAATCCTCTCCAGGATTTCAAAAGGCCCACAAAATCTAGCTGCCAACTTGGCACAGCTTCCCAACTTCAGGGAACTCCTGTTAGCTTTCACTTTCAAGAAAACATGATCACCCACTTTGAATTCTCTGTGGGTTCGGTTCTTATCTGCATAACTTTTTTGTTTGTCTTGGGCAGCTTTTAAATTCTGCTTAATTTTAATCATTTGGTCCTCCATATCTCTGAGCAACTCTAGCCCAACTATTATCCTATCAGCTGAATTATCCCAACTCACCGGTTATTGCACTTTCTCTGTAAAGTGCTTCAAATGGGCTCATCTTTAATGATGCTCGATACCCATTGTTGTATGCGAATTCTACCAAGTGTAGGTAGTCTTCCCATTTCAATGGTTTGTCCATCACATACATTCTTAGTGTATCTTCTATCACCTTGTTCATTCTTTATGTCTGTCCATCAGACTTAGGATGATAAGTTGTACTAAAGTTTAGATTCATTCCGAATCCTTTGAACAAACCTTTCCAGAAATTCGAGGTGAATTTCAGGTCTCTTTTGGACACAATTGTTTTAGGAATCCTGTCCAATCATGCCACTCCCTTCATGAAAATATCAGCAACCTCTGCTGCCTTGTGCATAGTTTTCAGTGGAATAAAATGGGCAGCTTTCGTAAGCCTGTCCACCACCACCATGATCGAATCATGCATCTTGCATGTTCTAGGAAATCCCATAACAAAATCCATTGTCACCACTTCCCACTTCCATTCAGGAATGGTTAAAGGTTGCAGCAACCTTGCTAGGTGTCTATTCTCATCTTTCACTTTCTGGCATTCCATACATATAGCTATGTACTCGGTGATCTCTTTCTTCATACCTGGCCAAAATTAATGGCTCTTGATCGTTGCCATGGTTTTTCGATATCTAGGGTGCCTTACATAAGGAACATTATGCATTTCATGCAAAATCATACATTTCAAGTCCTAGACATTTGGAACAAAAATCTTGTTCTTGAGCAACAATATTCCATCTATTCCCAACTTATAATCATCCACCTTCCGAAGTATCTTCCCCTGTTGTAGCATTGCTACCATTTCTCTGTACTGCAGATCTGCATTAGAAGCCTCCAAAAATTTTCTTTTAACATCAATTTGGTACATGCTAATGGCTGAAGTATGTAACTCATGCACCTTCCTGATGAGTGCATCAACCACTTTATTCTCCTTCCCTTTGATATGATTTATATCAAAATCATATTCGCTTAGAAATTCCAACCATCTACTTTTTCTAGCATTTAGATTTGGCTGATCAAATAAATATTTCAGACCATTGTGGTCTGTTCTTAGCTCAAACCTCTTTCCCATGAGGTAGTGTCTCCATTTCCTCAAGGCATGCACTATCGTTGCCAACTCCAAATAGTGAGTATGTTAGGGTCCTAACCCGCACATAGGTAGATCAATATATTTGGATGTAATAAAGGTCAATATTAATAAGGCATTTCAATAAAATAGAATAAGGTGGATGTAAGAAGACCTAATAGAAGCTTCTGTTTCTAGAAGGATCTTCCTCTAGATGCTTCTCTTGATAGACATATTTAGTATAAATAAGGGTCGAGGGTATGAAAACCCTAGCTTGGAGATTATTGTAACAGAGCACTGCTCGACTGGAGGTTTCCCCCTCGAAGAGGCCCATGAACATAGCTTTCTGAATCAAAGTGCTATTTTTGTTGTTGTTCTTATATCATTTATGTGTTATTGTGGAGATTATGCTAATTATATTACTGTTATTCTGCCATTTCTAGCATTTTATTTCTGTTCTGCATACTTTTTATATATGGTATATTACAAGTGGTATCAGAACACTTTCCTTGGTAGAAATTATGGGAATTTGTTTTCAGGGTAGAGACATATTCTGGTGTCTCTAAGACATAGAGATCTGTCATTACATGCATAAACCCACGGTTGAGAGATTCATACATGCAGGAAATACAAGTGGTTCTTAAGCGCACATCTGTCGACCACCCTTGTAACCCTTGTTGGTACCCCTTCAAGTGGTAGCGCATCAGACAACACCTGTGTATGGATCGGCCTAGATTTTCTGAAGCCCTCTTTAGATAAACCGATCAACCACCTGACTGCTATAGTGCCACTGAGAACAACACTCGGGAAGATACTCTCTAGTACCTGGGTAATCGGGTAGTATGACTAAGGGTACAGTCTATCCTCCTTAGTTAGTGCCTTGAGATATTGGGCCGAGTACTACTATTGGACCCCGTATGTATATCAGAGAGCTATAGCACATGGCAAACCCTTGTCTGTAGAACCCTTGGGGGACAGAAACATAAAAAAATTAAAACAGATAAGACCTATTGCCATGCAACCGTGTTCGGGTTTCCAAGTAAATACACATTTCTTTCTGGTTAAGCATTTGGGGATTTCATCACTGTAGTATTCTTCAGACTGGAGTATAACTCCGCAGGTGTAAAAAAAAAAAGTCTGTAAATTTTTTCACCATTATTTGAGACCTATTCCATTGGATTCATCTCTTTTCCCTTATCACATTCATCCATATTATTTTTCAGAAAAAAATTTGACCCCACCCGTCCCTTTTTAGTTCACCCTTCTTCATGGCCCATACCCGTAGCCAAGACCTGGAAGCTCACTTCAACACCTTGCAATCTGGTTTCCTTGAGACCCAAAAAGAAGTGAAACAACTTAGTGCTACTATTGCCTCCATCGATACATCCATCAATACAACCATGCAGTCCTCAATGGAGGAAGTCAAACAAGAACTGACCACCCAGCTTGAATCTGTCTTTGCATCACTCTGCACCAAACTGAAGATCCCTACAGATGACCCTTTCTCTGAAGAACCTCCAAATACTAAAGGAGAACATTCCTCCCATTCCCATACCTTTCAGCCCCATCACTTTCAACATGACCTACGTTGATGCAGGAGCATCGCCCATGTCAAGCGAGCCAACGCGAAGACGGGAGACAGTTGGACAAGCCAGCAAATTTCTTTTTGAATTTCACCTTGATATTGTTGCGCAAACATTTATGTGTTGATTTAATGAAGTCCACTTGTATATTGTAAATGGACCTTGAGCGGATGGCTTATGTCCTTAGGTAGATGAGGCATTTAATAGATTTAATGTAAAGTAGATAGGAATTTATTTCAAGATTAGACAGTTTCAGTTTTCGAGAGGGAAAACAGATATAGACACCCTCCTTTGTATCATTGTAGGATTATCATTCAGAATCAAGCATTCTGTTGGGAGAGAAGAGAAGAACAGAGGATTGTAAGAAGAACCCCATGTACAGATTTGAATTAATAGAAGAGAGTCTTTATTTCAATTTCATGGCTGGTGTTGTTTCTCTGTGTATGTTGGTTATGTGCTCATGAATGTTTGTTTTCTGTCATACATTTGATTTGATATGCTGTGTATGTGATTTCATAGTTGGATTGAAATCTGTGAGAGTAAGAAATTATTTTCAATTGTTTCTCTATATTGAACCATAGAATTCCTGCAAAGGGTGCAGTTGAATTTGTCCGCAAGGAGTGCGTGACTGCAGGGTTCAATCGGAGGAAAATTTTGTTCTCATTCATCTTAGGAGTGCAGATTTGGCACCAAAGCTGTGCAAGATGTGTGAAGGCTAGACAAATTCCCGGAGTTGCAATTCTGAGCAAAGAGAATTAAGATTGTTGCCGCAGGTTAGTGCGCAGAGTCAAGAATCTCAACACTTAGCGGGTGTGGAGAGTTCGATGCAAGGAGTGCATGTCGAAAAATTCTCGTAAGGACTTGTGAAGTTGAGAACAAGCTCAGGAGGAATAGGCCTATAAGTTTCCTGAAGGATAAGTGCAGGCGTTTCCGTGAGAGGCCCGAGAGAAGTACCACTAGTTGGCAGGTAGGTAGCAAGTCTTCACGAAGGAAGCGCTTGATTCATCTCGTAAGAAATATCAACGGAGAGATGGACGGTTGAAATCTCCAGGGGATATTCCACGAAAGTCTGAGGACCGTAGATCTTGCAAAGGTGCCAGGGGTTTGCGATGTGAACCATTCATAGGTTCGAAGCGCAAGAGGAAGGAGAGCGTCGATCTAGAGTCACAGGTACCGTCTAATCTACACGTGACATCGCATATCAGGGATTCGCGAGGAGAAGTCTCAAGTTGGCACATCAAGTATTGCGATATCGCAAGGAGAGATACCCCGATAGACCCATCGATTATGTGAGACACATGTAAAAATATCCCGGAGAGTCAGGGATTGGAGAATCGGGTTTCTCAAAGTCAAAGAACACTTGCATGTTGGATCTGTGATTTGCGATATCCCGACGGTGACGTGGCAGTGCGGGACCGCAGGTGCAGGTGGAGTACAGGTGGCATCATATCGGGGATCGGGGAATGACAAGTCCCGAGTCCATCGATATCAAGATTCGCGATCCCATGAACTCAGAAGTCCCGATAGAAGGATAGGAGGTGGAAGGGTCCAACCCACACATGTATTGAAAAAACCGACCCATAAGGGTTCGGAGTTTGGGAATTCAATTTGGTGGCATCGCGAGTAGCGATTTCCCAATAGAGAGAAGTTTTGATGGCGGAGGAGGAGTCAATGTTGACTCACATCGGACTTCGGGGAACCGTGAAGTGAAAACCACGCGACCATAAAATTCATGAATTTGCGAATTTCAATTTCCCGATTTTAAGTAGGAAGGTCACACAGAGCGTCCTGTGGGTGACAAAGTCCTGAAAGGGGTTGGAAGAAAATTCCATCTCTTCAGGCTTAAGGAGTAGAAGGTCCTGGTGAGTGCGGACATGAGTTGAGGCTTGGTGTCATCTGCATCAGGTGGTATCAGAGCGGGAGAAGAGTTCTCTTTGTTTTCGGTAGCAGAGAGAAGAAATTTTCACCATGCCGCCGAGAAGAGGTAGACAATCACCCAATCTAGAGGGGGAAAGAGAAATGTCCAGAGGAAGAAGTAGCCAAGGACAGAATGTAGAGATGGAAAGGGAAATACGAAATCTTCATGCCAGAATGGAAGATATGGAAGCAACGCAGAGACGCACAACCAATACTAGAGATCTAAGTGACTCCGAAGGTGAAGTTGAAGTTTTACCACAAGAGGAGGTCACAGAAGAGGATGTATCAACTGAGCGATTTATTAAAGCCATTGCCAGAATGAGTTCAAAGACCAAAATGGATATTCCAACTTACGAAGGAAGCTTGGATGCAGAAGAGTTACTGGACTGGATCAAGGCTCTTGATACCTACTTCGATTATGAGGACATCGAAGAGGATAAAAAGGTAAGGCACGTTGTCACAAAGTTGAAGGGACATGTAGCATTATGGTGGGACGCGCTATAGGCAGATAGACGTTCCAAAGGTAAACCAAAGATCAAAAGCTGGGACAGGATGATCGTGAAGATGAAAGCAAAGTTCATCCTAAGGGATTACCAGATCACACTGTTCAGGCGAATGCAGAAACTGAGATAGAAGTTGATGACGATGAAGGAGTACACCGAAGAATTCTATAAGATCAATATATGAGCAGGTCATCGGGAGAGCGATGATGAGAAGGTTGATAGATACCTAAATGGTCTGAGATATGAAATTCAGGATGAATTAAGCATGGCAACTATTAAAACGGTTGAGGATGCTTACCAGATGGCTCTGAAAGCCGAGGAGAAGCTGAGTTGTAAGCAAGGACAGCGAGGGCGAGGCAGAAGTCAGCCCAGAGGAAAGGAAGTTGCCTAAGAAAGAACTCAGAAGCTATTATAACCCTAAAATGCACCACACAGGTTTACCTGGCATCAGGCCAACTCATGCCTCTTCCTAGCCAAAGCCATGCTGAACAAATCCTCAAAAAACCACTTAAATTAAGGAACCCACGCCCTAACCTTTCACTGGGTGTGGGTAACCACTTTCTGGCCTTATACTGCACGCGGGTGACCGCGGGCTAACCCACTACAGCCCGCAGTTACCTAACAAAGAAGAAAATCAAGGAAGTTTCCGCCGGGACGAAGAGTTTTTTGTCAGTTAACTGGAACTCCCAGCCATGCATGGCCGAGATTTTGCCAAAAACCCTAGCTCCTTCTAGCCTATAAAAGGAGGGGTAGGGGTACTATTCAAAGGAGAAAAAATCATAGCAAAGAAACTCTGCCAAATTGCTAAGTCCATTTTGTCCCAACCCTTTAGCCTTGCCTCAAGATTTAGGAGAAATTCAAGCAACAACAGTTGGAGGACAAAAGAAGAGGAAGAGCCCAGGATCAGGATCGAGGAACGATGGCCGATCTCAAAATCATTGTAAGTTGGTTCATATTGAGATTAATAGAAAAGATACTTTTCCCATCCCGAATACATGAGTCTTATCTATGTTATTTGATTTGTGTTTTCTCTAACCCTCTAGTAGATCAGTAGCATGCATGTGTAGTTTTGTCTTGATTGCAGGAAAGCTTTGTGGAAGGAGCAACAACAGCAAGGGGATAAAATCTCAACGGAGGATCTACTTCAACCGTCGGAAAAAGGTTGGTTCATTCTTCTCATGTTTGCCTAAGAAAAGGGGTTTCAGATTCGGGTAGAAGGTTAAAAGTAGCATAGGAAGGGTCATGATCTACATGCAAGTTTAGAGCCCTAGCTTGCTAGTCCGTAGGGTAGAATACCCCACAACAGAAGCCCAAGGAGGAATGGAAGAAACCTCAGGGTAAAATTGAAAGGGGTGGAACCTCACAGTGAGGACATCCAAATGATCAGCGAGGATATTATGCTGATGCAAACCCTCTTCCTCGTACTAGAGGTCGAGGTAGAGGAAGAGGAGGAGTTACCACATGTTTTACATGTGGAAATAATGGGCACAAGCCATTCGAGTATCCAGAGAAGAAGAAAGATGTAGGAGAAGCTCACATCACTGAGGCGCAGAGGCGTGATGTTGAGAATGAAGATGTAGACAACGAAAGATCGCTTGGGATGCATAAAGTCCTTTTAACACATGAGAAGGAGGTGGAGGACACAGCTCAAAGAAGAAGACTATTCAGGATAGCTTGCACAACCAGGGACAGGAAATGCAAGGTCATTGTGGACAGCGAAAGCACCGATAATATCGTTTCAACGCAGATGGTGGAAAAGTTGGAGCTAGAGACAACTGATCACCCGAGTCCATATAAAGTCTCGTGGCTACAGAAGGGACATCAGGTGAGTGTTATGAAACAGTTCTTGGTTGAATTCAAAATAGGGAGTTATAATGATAAGATTTTATGTGATGTTATTCCCATGGATGTATGTCATTTATTGCTGGGTAGACCATGGCAATATGACCGAAATGTAGTTCATGATGGGAGAATGAACACATATACGTTGGAAAAAAATGGGAGAACACATAGGTTACTTCCGATAAAGGATAAGGAGGTGAAGTCAGAAGTAAGCAACACCATACTTCTCATGAGTGGGAAGGAGCTTCTTATAGAGGTTGAGAAGAATGAGGATCCACAATTCTTTGTGGTCAGGAAGCCGAGGATTGTCCTGACTAGCACAAGAGTGGATGATCTACCAGTCGAGATTCAGGAACTGCTGGGAGAGTTTGTTGATATCATCGTGGATGAATTACCTCGTTCATTGCCGCCGATGAGGAGTGTGAGTCATCACATCGATCTCATACCCGGAGCCAGTTTGCCGAATAAGATCGCATATAGGTTGACTCCACAGGAGAATGAGGAAGTCAAGAGGTAGGTACAGGAGCTGCTGGATAAAGGACTGGTCAGGGAGAGTCTAAGTCCGTGTGCCGTTCCAACGGTACTAAGTCCGAAAAAAAGACGGAGGCTGGAGGATGTGTACCGACTCAAGGGAGATCAACAAAATAACCATCAAGTACAAGTTTCCACTGTCGAGAATGGATGATCTGATGGATTTCCTGAGTGGGGAAAATTACTTTTCAAAGATTGATCTGAAGAGCAGATATCACTAGATTCGCATGAGGGAAGGTGATGAATGGAAAACAACATTCAAGACAAACGAAGGTTTGTACGAATGGCTGGTCATGTCGTTTGGCTTGACAAACGCGTCGAGCACATTCATGAGACTGATGAATGAAGTCTTGAGGGAATTCATCGGGAAGTTTGTTGTCGTATATCTGGATGATATATTGATCTATAGTAAGATGAAGACTGAGCATTTGAAACATTTGGCCATTGTGATGAGGAAGCTATAGCAAGAGAATTTGTTGATCAATATGAAGAAGTCTTCATTTATGCAGACAGAGCTCATTTATTTGGGTTTTGTTATCTCATCGAACGAGTTAAAGATGGATCCAGAAAAAGTAGAAGTGATCAAAAATTGGCCATCACCGAGAAATGTTTTCGAGGTGAGGAGTTTCCATGGACTGGCTAGTTTCTACAGAAAATTCATTAGGAACTTCAGTGGAATTAGTGCAGTGATGATGGACACAGTGAAGAAGCGACATAAGTCTTTTCATTGGACAGTGGAGGCTAAGAAAAGATTCAATCTGTTGAAGCGGAAGATCACAGAGAAACCAGTGTTGGTGTTACCAGATTTCACGAAGACATTTCAAGTGAAATGTGATGCCAGTGGGTATTGTTGGCAAATATTGAACAAGCAACGAATGTGTGTTGATGGTTGTTGTCATTGATGGCAACAGTGGAGATGGAAGGATAAGAAGGAGAAAACACGCGTCAGACATCCAGAGGAGAGTCGGAGGTCAGCTCATCGGAAAATCGGAGTTTCCGTGGACATGGAACTCTTGTATATTGGAATGGCGATCTGTGATTTCCGATAGGAGGTTTGAACCATCCATTTGTGAGAATACGTGGCAGGAGATCCGGACAAGTCGGTATTCGGCATCTCGGATTTCTCAGTGACAAGAGACTCACAACCGCGGAAATCACGATATCCCGATACGTGATTTCTCGATGGAGGTAAGCACCTACTGGGGCCCAGGTGACAGCGCAAAGGACAGGTGGCATCGGAGAATCGGGAATCGGAGTTTCATAAGTCCTGTGTTCAATTACAACAGAAATCCCGATTTCGCGATATGCGAAATCCCGATTCAATCTCAGCCATTGAATCGAGAATGAGATCTGGACCGTTTATTCGTGTGGATGCGTGGCAGCTTGGAGGATTCATCGGAGTTTCGGGGATCGGGGTTTCAACATGCAAAGAAAACAATGCAACGAAAATCCCGATTTCGCGATATGCGAAATCCCGACTGACAGGTG
>SNQJ01S0061797.1:0-33312 GCA_010110895.2 Picea sitchensis | reverse complement strand
ATTTTCAAAATATTGATCACACTACCAACCTTCCTAACCTCTTAACTCGACAAAAGTATGGTGATCTTGGAAAGCTTCTCTTAATGCTTTTTTAGCACATAAACAAAATTCTAAAGAATCACAAGTAATCACTTACCCTCTTAAGGTCCGATAGACCAATTAGGTCTTAGTGGACGTTAATCATCATCATCATTATTATCTTTCCTCAACGATAGTGGTTTGACCAATCTGCACTTTTTTTTGTTTAGAAAGAAAATTAATACAATTATGTTATAGAATATAATTTTATACATTCGCTCCACCGGTCGCTATTATGAAATATCCCGGAAATATGTTCATCATAAGTAATCAACATTACCATCCCAAAGCTACTTTCCAAAATACAGGAGAAGTCTTCTGATTTGACAAAAAAAATGACTATCCAAAACTAGAGACTCAAAATAAGAGCTTACATCCAAAAACTAAGTTCCAGAAGGGTAAAGAACTAAAAACTATACCGAGACTCTGAGAAATACATCCAAAAATAGGATCAGTAGGATAAACAAGATAGAAACCTCCATCAGTAAATATGGATGATGTTTGATGAATTCTCTCTTCCATCAATCCATTTATGGATCACTAGCTTTCCTTCCTGATCAGTAAGTGATCTTTTAGATTGATCATCTGCAGCTCTATTGAACTCACGAAGAATGTGATAGAAGTTCATATCAATAATTTTTTTCTTTAATAAGATGACTCTACTTTTCCAGCCTTCTAAAGCACAAACTTTGAGATTTCCTTTTTTACTTAACCAGTTTATAATAATCAAGGAATCACCAAATACCCGAAGATTTTCAAGGTCAAAGTACTTTGCTAATTGTAGAGTTTCCCAGGCTCCCAATAATTTCGTCTTTGTATTTGTACCCTGACCACAATTCACATACCACTTATATATCAAAGATGTAGATAATTTTATAATCCCTCCCGCTCCACAACATCTTCCATCCAGTTGGTCCGCTCCATCAAAAAAAGCTACAGGATAGTCAATAGTATCGGTGCTCATACATGTTACAGAGAGAATTTTTTTATGCTTAATGGCCATCTTGTGATAGTTGATCATAGTTTTAATAGCGACAATTGAAACTGATGGCTCCTTTCCCTCGAAGATGGCCTCATTCCAGACAAGCCAAATGTTCCAACAAGCTATTGCTGTCAGACTGGGGATACATGTTTTTGCCTCAATCCAATAAGAAAGACACTCACATAAATTATACCCACTCCAGCAATGAACTATTTTTGTATGTCTCTTTAAAGTTTCCCAAACTTCCCTCGTAAAAGAACAGGTTATGAATAGATGAGTGCTATCCTCCATCTCCTTTTTACAAAGAATACACCTTCCCGACCCGCTCCAGCCCCTATGAAGGAGATTTTCCCAAGTCGATATTTTATTATTAGCTGCCAACCAAAGAAATAGTTTAATCTTTTGTGGTATATCCCATTTCCACATTTGTATCTTCCAGCGAGTGACTAATGGAAGATTTTGAGTTGATTGAATAACCTAATAAATATTCTTAACCAAAATAACACCCGATGAGTCCCCCCCTGTCCAGAACAGTTCATCTTCATCTCCCGAGAGTATCACTCTAGATACCTGTAGTTCCCGACAGAATTGTCACCATTCAATGGATAGTTCCCTTGATAAACCCAACTCACTACTATCTTTCCAATTAGATAAAAATGAGTTATGTCCTTGTTGTACCCAAACCTTTGCTAAAAAGGAGATTTTTTTTGTTGGAGAAACTCTATAAGGTTTGTGGAAAGATAAGAGGAGGGCCCAAGACCCAGGATACTGTCCCTACCCAAAGACACTGCAAGTCTCGATACGGGCTTCCAACCGATCCAATTTGTGATAAGGTGCACCGACTTTAAAAGACTGGACCAAATCCTGGATGAAGACCTGTAGTGGAAAGTTGTCGACCTCAACCAAATGCTCAAAGTACTATGGGGGAAATATTTACCTTTTAATACTTCGTGCCAAATACCTGGTTTTGAAATAGCTCTCCATAAATTCGATGCCGCCAAAGCCTTGCCAAAGGAAAAAATATTATGTAAACCCCATCCACCCCTTTTTTTTGGTCAGGCCAATAGCTCCCATTTGCAGAGATGATAACTTTTTTTTTCTCTGTTCCCACTCCACCGAAAGTTATATAGAATTCTCCTTAATTTATGAAGAATAGATATAGGAATCGCAGCCAGAGAAAGCCAGTAGATAGGCTGACTTTTCAATACCGATTTGCAAAATATATACCTCCCCCCCAAGGAGAGCCATCTATAAATCCTCTGATGTATTTTCTTCTCAACTTTTGTTAGGAGCCATCTCCAATCGATACCTTTTTGAACCCCTGACTTCAGATAAAATCCCAAATACTTGAAACCGACCGATAAATTAGAAAAGATGTAAGGCAAAGTATTTTTGAAAACTGATAATTTTGATTCTTCCATCCCCAAGAAATGTACAGTCGATTTTGTCAAATTCACCTTTAGTCCCGAGACCGAGCAAAATAATTCTCTCAATTTCCTTCCATTCCAGGATTGATGCTTTTGTCAGAAGCAGAATATCATCCAGAAATAAAATGTGTAAAATTTTAGTGAATCTGACTACTTTGATACCACTTAATAATCCTTGTCTCTAGCTATTTTTTAATAATAGGCTCAAGCTTTCCATAACCATTATGAATAACAATGGAGAAAGTGGACATCCCTGTCGCAGACCACAACCACTTTTAAAAAAATCATTTGCCTCATCGTTAACTAATACTGCAAATGAAGCCGAGTCTACACAAGCTAGGATCCAATTAGTCATAAGGGTACCAAAACCAACTTGAATAAGTAACAATTTGAGATAATCACAACTGATGCAATCATATGCCTTTTGTAAATACAACTTTAATAAGAAGATTTTTTTATTATTTTTTTTGATACTGTGAATGCACTTATGTGTTGTACCAATAGCATCTTGAATCTAGCGCCCTCCCAAGAATCCCAGTTGTTCCTCTGATAGGAATTTTGATAATATCGGTTTAATTATGTTCACTATCACCTTTGATATCACCTTATATATTAGATTACATAATGAAATAGGCCTGAAATCCCTGAACTGTTGCGGATTATTAGTTTTTGGAATCAGAGAAATAAAAGTGGAGTTGATACTACCTGAGATGCGGCCAGATAGACAAGTCTCTTCCACCAGGGCTAGAAGATCCTCGCCCATAATCCCGAAAAAATGTAGATATAGCTCTACTGACGTAGACCCCCAACCATCTATCCGAGATCCGCACAGGATCATTCTATATTCTCCTCGAGCCGAAGCAGCTCCCTCGGATCCCTATTGGAACCTCGCGAATCCAATCCATAGGTCCTTCATGAAAACCCGCCCTGCGCAAATTAACGCCAGGCGTAAGCCTTACATCTCCAGGCGACCACAACCTTGCCTTAGCGCAAGCGCTTCTCACAACTCGCGAGTTCGTGAGTCGAAGACCCTCGACTCCTCTTTCTCCAAACTTCGATACACGATGTAGCGATACAGGTATGGATCCTTCCTCGCTAGCGCCTCTATAAGAGACCACTGGCTAGGGCCTAACTCTATCACCTCTCACAACTCGTAACTTCGCGAGTTGGAGTGTTGAGCCCTCGTGCTCCTCCATTGTGAATCCTTGAGACACGATAATTCAACAATGGGTTGACTCCTTTCTAGGCGACATGTGTCCTCCACCTGTCACCCGCTTCCACCTTTCTCTGGGTGCTTGTTGTTACGCCACCTGTCAAGCATGCGACCCCACCTAACAAATGTGCTACGTGTCCGTACGAGCCCTCGGCGCTCAACACTTCGCGACTTCTGCAGTCGAAAAGAATGCTTTCAAACTCACGAACCCCCGATATGCGATACTCGTGAAGATTCTGATCCAACGGTTCTCTCGTGACTTGGATCCAACGGTCTAAATCTCCTTCCCTGCTCCTTGCAATCTCGGGACTTTGCGAAAACCAAGAATTTAGTCTACCCTCCAAACTCACGAACCCCGAATTCGCAAAATGATCCCACGACGTGGGTTTAAATGAGATCAATGACTCTTATTTACCACGATCAACGATTCATGTTGATTCTTGACATTAGGGTGGTGAGTTCGTCCAACTCCTAACCACCTTACATCTCCACTGGATCCTACGGTCCTTGCGATTTCGCGAGTTCTCCACGGAGAATTCAGACCACCCGATTCACTCTTCAATGAATTCTGCCCAACAACTGAGTGTTCTCCCTCCTGAACTTAATTTCTATGTGATGGTTTCAATCTCCGTCTCCCTTTGAACACTTCAAAGGTGTTATCTCTCCTGAGCTTTCACTTGCAAACTCAAGCCTTCCAAAAGGGTTCCTTCTTGCACTCCTTGCGGCAAACTTTCAAATAACCCTTGGTTATTTGAGTCTTCGACCCTGTGCACTCTTTGCAATGGTAGTCCTTCAATTTTCCCCTTGGTTGATAAGTTCTAAGCTTCCACCAGCATGTGCACACCTTGCACGAATCTGTGCTTCACCTGCACTTCTGCTGGTATGAGAACAACGATATCTCTCCCGAGCTTTCTGAGATAAAACTTATACCCTCGTCAACGCACACCTTGCGGACGTTCACTGCAATCCTTGCAGGAATTCTCAAGGAGAGAAACAATTGAAACTCATTCTTCTTCTCTTTCTGACTTCATACATTCAACATGAAATCATACACACAACACAACTTTGAAATAAATGCATAACAGAGAAACAAATAAATTGTAATCATACCATTTAACTAATGTAAACAGTAAGCATAACAACACCATGAAAATTGAGTCAAAGTTTCATATATTAACTCAAGTGCTCTTGTACATGGGTTCTTCTCTACAACTCTTTGCTACAACTCTCCATCTTATGAATTCTGAATGATCATATCGTTACAATGATAGAAGGGTGAGGGTGTTATATCCGTTTTCCCTCCTACGCTTCTAAACTATCTAATCTAACATTCATATCTACCTACTTTACATTAACAGACTTAAATGCCTATTACATCCGACAGATGAGAGTAACTTCTCCAGATCTGTTCATATCTCCAAGACATAAATGTAAGTACGCTTATCCTAGATATTACATTAATGCTTCAGTTTTTCAAAATTCAAAACATTTTCATAAAAAGGTGCCCTTTTTTCATCTGCACGTCCAACTATTCCTTTGGCTAGGCACGTGCTTTGGCTTTGTACGATGCTCCTGCATCATACTCCCTTGCTTGAAAATTTTCATGAACTCTTGTTCATGAGCTCTTGCACGGTCTGTCCATGCTTTTGAATTTTTTCTTCATCCTCCCAACTGGCATCTTCATCTGGATGTCCCTTCCACTTGACCACGTATTCAAAATACTCCTTTCTCCTGGTCTTTCTGTTAATCCTCTTGTCAATTATTCTTTCCATCTGCGGCTTTTTAGCTACAGGCATTTGTTTTGTCCATTGGACTTCTTCTTGCTCATCCTCTGCTCCTGCTTCTTTAGCTCTGTAAGGGTACAAATCCGCGAAATTGAATATCGGTGAGACTCCAACCCCATTGGGTAATTAGATATCATATGCGTTTGCCCCAAATTTCCTTATGACCTTGCACGGTCCAATCTTTTTCATCTTGAGCTTGTTATAAGTTCCCCTTGGGAACCTCTCCTTCCTCAAATGCGCAAGAATCAGATCACCAACTTCAAATTGAAGTTCTCGCCTGTGTTGATCTGTTCTCTGATTGTATTCTTGACTTGAGCTCTGCAATCGCTCCTTAATTCGGCTGTGAAGCTCTTTCATTCCTTCTGCAAAGTCCTCTACACTAACACTCCTGAATTCCGCTTGTTCTACATATTTCAATTCAGAAACTCCCCTTGGTTTCATTTCGTATACAATCTGGAATGGACTCTGCCATGTGCTTCTATTGAGTGAATCATTGTAAGCGAATTCCGTCTGTGGAAGAATATGATCCCACTGACTGTGGTGTTCAGTCACTAAGCTCCTCAACAAATCTCCCAAGCTCCTATTTACGACCTCTGTCTGTCCATCCATCTGAGGATGATACGCTGAGCTAAAAGACAAATTTTTCCCCAGCTTCTTCCAAAAGGTCCTCTAGAAATGTCCCACGAACTTGGTATCTTGATCAGAAACGATACTCTTTGGAAAACCGTGAAGTCTGACAACTTCCTTGAAAAACAGGTTCTCAATATGAGTTGCGTCACTGGTTTTCTGGCATGGTATGAAATGTGCCATCTTTGAAATTCTGTCGACTACCACAAAGATTGAATCATATCCTCTCTGTGTCCTTGGCAGTTCCAATATAAAATCCATGCTCATTGTGTCCCACAACCTTTCAGGTATGGGCAATGGTTGATATAATCCTGTGTTTTGCCTTTTTCCTTTCGTGTGCTGACAAATTCTGCACCTGTCCAAAAATTTCTTCACATCCGTCCTCATCCCTGACCAATAATATGAGCTATTCAACTTTGAGAACGTTTTATCATGATCGAAGTGTCCGACCAATCCTCCGCTGTGTTTTTCCTTCAGCAGGTTCTCCCTCATAGAGCATTTCAGAATACATAGCTGATTTCCCCTGAACAATAATCCATCCTGGATCATGTATTCATTCCATTGGCTTCTATCCCTGAGAATTTGATTCGCAGATGCCTCATATGCCTCCTTAAAATTTGGATCATCCCTATACATTTCTTTGAGGTTATCAAAACCCAAAGTCTTAACTCTGAATTCCTACATAAGCAAACATTTCCTTCTCAAAGCATCAACAACTTTGTTAGCAGTTCCAGAAATATGCTTAATCACAAAAGTAAAATTATGCATGAATTCAACCAATTTAGCATGTTTTTGGTTCAACTTCTCCTGTCGAGTCGCGAATTGTAAAGCGTTATTATCATTGTACAAAAAACACTCCTTGGGAACCAAATAATGTCTGCATTTCTTCAGCGCTTGTATGACTGCATAGAATTCTTTGTCATATGTGGAGTACTTAATCTTTGCTTCATTCAGTTTTTCACTGAAATATGTGACCGGCCTGTCGTCTTGGCTTAATACCGCTCCAATTGCAAATCCACTCGCGTCACACCTGACCTGGAATGTCTTGCTGAAATTTGGAAAAACTAGAATTGGTTGCTCAATGATCTTCTTCTTCAGTAGATTGAAACTCTTCTCTGCTTCCTCCATCCAGTGAAAATATTTGTGTCGTTTCTTCACCGTATCCATCATTGGTGCGCTAATTCCACTGAAGTTTCGGATGAATTTCCTGTAGAAGCTAGCCAAACCATGGAAGCTTCGCACTTCAAATACACTCTTCGGAGATGGCCAATCCTTAATCGCCTTTATCTTTTCTGGATCCATTTTCAGTTCATTTGCAGAGATAACAAAACCCAAATAAATGAGTTATGTCCTCATAAATGACGATTTCTTCATATTGATCAACAATTTCTCTTGCTGTAATCTTCTCATTACTGCAGCTAAATGCTTTAAATGCTCTGCTTCTGTTTTGCTAAAAATTAATATATCATCAAGATATACAATGATGAATTTCCCAATGAAATCCTTTAGGACTTCGTTCATCAACATCATGAAAGAACTAGGCGCATTCATTAAGACAAATGGAATGACAAGCCATTCATATAGCCCTTCATTCGTCTTGAATGTTGTCTTCCATTCATCACCTTATCTCATTCTAATCTGATGATATCCACTTTTCAAATCAATCTTTGAAAAAAATATTGCTCCACTCAAGCAATCCATCAAGTCGTCCATCCTTGGCAATGGAAATCTATATTTGATGGTAATCTTATTGATTTCCCTTGAGTCTATACACATTCTCCAGCCTCCATCTTTCTTTGGGTTGAGCATTGTCGGAACAACACATGGACTCAAGCTTTCTCGAATCAATCCTTTGTCCATTAAGTCTTGGACCTGTCTCTTAACTTCTTCATTTTCCTGCAGCATCAAGTGATATGATACTTTGTTCAGCAAACTAGCTCCAGGTATAATATCGATATGATGACTTATACTCCTGATAGGTGGCAATGAACAAGGCAGTTTGTCCACTACTATATCAGCAAACTCTTCTAGAAACTCCTGGATTTCTTCTGGTAAATCATCTATTCTTATACTTTTCAAAACAATTTTGGGCTTCCTAACCAAAATAAATTGTGTGTCTTCCTTCTTCTTAACCTCATTAAGAATTTCTTTCCCACTCATGAGAAGTACACTGTTGCTCATTTATGTTTTCACCTCTTTATCCTTAATCGACAGCAACATGTGAGTCCTACCATTTTTTTCCAGGTTGTACATGTTCTTTCTCCCATCATGAACCATGTTTATGTCATATTGCCACGGTCTACCCAGCAATAGATGACAAACATCCATGGGAATGACGTCACATAATATCTCATCTTTATATCCTCCTATTTTAAATTCAACTAAACATTGTTTAGTGACATTTACCTGATGTCCTTTTTGTAGCCACGAAAATCTGTATGGGCTTGGATGTACAACAGTCTCCAGCTCTAGCTTCTCTACCATCTCTGTAGATACGAGATTGTCTGTGCTACCACTGTCCACTATGACCTTGCATACTCTATCCTTAGTTTTGCAAGCAGTCTGAAACAAACTGTTTATTTGGGCTGGGTTCTCTGCCTCCTTCTCCGGCTTCAAGAGAACTTTCCTCATCATCAAAGATCTTCCGCCCTTGACGTCTTTTGCCTCAACATTTCGTCCTTGAGCTTCGGAAATGTTAGTTTCACCACCATCTTTCTTCTTATCTAGACACTCATAGGATTTATGTCTGATTTTTCCACAAACAAATCATTTCACTTCACCTCCTCTGCCTCCTCCTCTTCCTCTGGCTTGAGGAAAAGTGTTTCTATCAGCATATTGCCTTCCCTGTGAGCTTCTTCCTCTCTCAGTTTGAGTTTGAGTTTTCTTACCCTCTTCTTTAGGTTTCTGAGTTCTATCCTGGGAAATTATCTTGCCTCTGCTTTGACTTCTACCTCGGCCTCTCTGACCTTGCTTCCGGCTCAGCTTCTCTTCAGTTTTCAGAGCCATCTGATAAGCATCTTCCATAGTCCAAATGGTCATCATGCTCATCTCATCTTGAATGTCATATCACAGACCATTCATGTACTTGGAAAATTTTTCATCATCGCCTTCCCGATGACCTACTCTGATGTTTATCCTGTAGAATTCTTTAGTGTATTCTTTCACTGACATTGGCTTCTGTCTCAAGATCTGCATCCTCCAAAACAGAGTAATTTGATAATCCCTGGGTATGAATTTGACTTTCATTTTTGTAACCATTCTATCCCAGCTTTTGATTTTTTGCTTGCCCTTGCAACGTCTGTCAGCCTGCAGTTCATCCCACCATAGTGTTGCATGCCCTTTTAGTCTAGTAATGGCATGTTTGACTTTCTTGTCTTCCTCGACATCCTCGTAGTCGAAGTATTTGTCTAGAGATCTAATCCAGTATAGAAGCTCTTCAACATCCAAGTTTCTCTCATACACTGGAATGTCCATTTTTTCTCTAGCACCTATCCTTGCAATAGCCCTGAATATGCGTTCTTTTGTAGCATCTTCGACTGCAACTTCTTTGTTTCCGGCTTCATTTTCACTTTCAGCCTCACCGATGTCCCCAACGTCAACTATGCGCCTCTGTGTTGTCTCCATAGCATCAATCCTGGCACATAATTCACGTATGTTTCTTTCCACTACTGGATCAAGTATTTCCCTGTCTCTTCTTCTCGGCAGCATGGCTGTAAAATTTTCTCCCTTCTCTCTGCTACATAAAGCAGGGAAATTGTTCTAGGCTATGATACCACTCTGACACAGACCCTCAACCCTCTGTCTGAGATCCGCATAGGATCGTTCTATATTCTCCTCGAGTCGAAGTGGCTCCCTCAGATCCCTATTGGAACCTCGCAAATCCGATCCACAGGTCCTTTGTGAAAACCTTCCCTGCGTAACTTAATGCCAGGCGTGAACCTTACATCTCCAGGTGACCACAACCTTGCCTTAGCGCAAGTTCTTCTCGCAACTCGTGAGTTCATGAGTCGAAGACACTCGAATCCTCTTTCTCCAAACACCGATACACGATGTAGCGATACGGGTATGGATCCTTCCTCGCTAGTGCCTCTACAAGCGACCACTGACTAGGGTCTAACTCTAGCACCTCTCAGAACTCGCAACTTCACGAGTTGGAGTGTTGAGACCTCGTGCTCCTCCTTTGCGAATCCCCGAGATGCAATAAGTCAACAATGGGTTGACTCATTTCCAAGCAATGTGTGTCCTCCACCTGTCACTCGCTTCCACCTTTCTCTTGGCGCTTGTTGTTACGCCACCTTTCAAGCATGAGGCCCCACCTAACAGATGTGCTACGTGTCCATACGATCCCTCGGTGCTCGGCACTTCACAACTTCTGCAGTCGAAAAGAATGATTTCAAACTCACGAACCCCCGATATGCGATACCCGCGAAGGTTCTGATCCAACGGTTCTTCCATGACTTGGATCCAACGGTCTGGATCTCCTTCCCTTCTCCTCGCAATCTCAGGACTTCAAGAAAACCAAGAATTTGGTCTACCCTCCTGTAATGTCCCCAAGGCCGAGCCCTTTGTAAATCATGTTTATGAAATGAATTGTAATTATGTTTTTATAGGCTGGTGAGCCAAGTTAATATAAGTTGGTGGGATTATGTGATTATTAGGCTAGAGATCCTAAGTGTTGAAGGTCAAGAGCCTGATTTTGTACATGTATCTATGCAGAACATTAATAAAAATATAAACACCGCCGCGTGCAGACCCACCACGATGAATGACTGATGGGGGACTAAGCTTCCACAGAATGGGTAAGGGATTAGGGGCTGGAAGGTGGGATGAGGGGCTAAGTTTTGAGCCTAGGGGATTAAGTCTTGGGAATAATAATTTAATATTATTCCAAAAGACATGTGAATAATATGTCCTATTCTAAGTTCTTTTGGAAGGGAAATCAACTTCCAAATGGAAGGAATGCATACTGAAGAAACGCATGCAGTTGCATAGGTGACAAATGTCAACCCCGGTCCATGCAAATAAAGGGATAAGATGATCCACGAGGGGGGTTCCTCCTCCATTCGACCCCTGACTGCCTGAGGTGAATTGGTCTGACCTCTGCAGAGAAACTCTCGTGCATAGTTTGAACCAAAAGGCGTGTATCTGTGTTCGTTATGGGATAACCGGTACATCCTCTGTCTGAACAGTTCAAACCTGTGTTGACCCCTGTGTGGATTGTTTGTCACACATCCCCGAGAACCAGAGCATGAGTCTATCCTGTGTTGTCGGATTGAGAAATAAGAAGTGACCTGCCATTGTTGAACCCGTTGGAAAGCCTGTGTCTGTGTTTCCTGTGGGTTGTTGTGGGTTGTGGCCACTCAATGATGGGCTACATGTGGCTTGTTGGCCAGTTGTACAACACTCCCTCCTAGAGAGAGAGGTGATTTAGGTTGGAAGAATAGGTGGCTTGGCCTGTGAGCGACTCTCTCCAGGTGAGAGAGTGCACAGAGGAAGGAGAGAACTCCTAGAAGGAACCCTGTAGCTTCCACAAAGCTCAGAGACTTCTGGTCCGGTATGTTATTGTAACCCAAGGCGAGGGAGGTTAGTAGTCGAAGAACTATCTAGGTGACATAGAAGGTTTATACTCATGGGGTGGAACATGCATGTGGGGAAGGAGAGTCTGTGAGCAGTGAGCATGAGTGGTTCCTGGGAGAGAATTCCTTCCTTGTGACTATGTGTTTTCCCTGTAACCTTAGCCTAGCCTAGGATTCACTACCTTGGGGGTGGAGCTTAGTCCCAGCATGGGGGTGACCCACTGCTAAGCTAACGAGCAGTGTGGTCTAAGGCTGGGAGGTTCGTGGAAGGCCTAAACCTAGTTGGTGGAACTACTATTGTTTCCAAGATAAGTACCAGATCATGTTTTAATTTATGTTTCTGCATGTCTATGTATTTATAATTATCATGTATTCTACTGTGCATATGAATTAATGCTAATGCCATGTTTAAAATTATGATAGTAGTAATTTTTAGACTCACTATGAGCTCTAAATGTGTTTCATTGCTTAAATGCATGTTGTTTTATAATCAGAGAGTTATTGTTATATTTCCGCGAAGTGTGGTAACAGAAAGGTTGCTACAATTTGGTATCAGAGCCAAGGTTTCAACACTGAGCCTAGATGGGCCAGTTGAGTGGTCTTTGGACCGAGGGTGTGAGGAGAAATTGTGTCTGGAGGACCAATTCCGGACCCTGGAATGATCCAGAGTGTCAAGGAGTTACTTGACCGTGCCTACAAGCTCAGGAGGTATAGCGGTGTTGTGAAACCACAACCGGTGTGGTCTATGGCCACAGGAAGAGAGGAATCCACACCAGAAGTGTTGTAGCCTTAGGATCTGTTCGGGAGGGAAGGCGAACCCTCGTGACCGTCGGATCTGGAAAGTGTGTGCAGGATTTAAAAACCCTTTGGAGTTGCACAAGAGCGTTGGAATCGCGATACGCGAACTCCCAAAAACCCGAGAAGATATACGTTGTAGATCTGGGAGGAAGGCTCAACCGTTAGATCTGGCGAAGTCGCACTCAAGTTAGTCGCGAAAACCTTTCGTATTTCGCAAAGTCAGGAGATGGGAAGTGAGGGAGGGGAACACCTCCGAAACCCAAAACCCGAAATCCCGAAAGGATCTACACCATAGATCGTAGGAAGGGAGTTGACTGTCAGATCAAGTTGACGAGTAAATCGTAATTTCAGTATTTCGGCAAACAGAAGTTCGAGATATGGGATACACAGACTCCCGATGCCCAAAACCCCGGAACGTCGAAAAGATCTGCGCCATAGATCTGAGAGGGGACCTAAGCATTGGATTTTTTCTTGGAATGGATGTGGGTGCATGGATGTGTACCATGTGCCAGAGAATTGAAAAGACAGGCGAGAGCGGTGGGACCCGAAGACGTCACCGATGGAGATGTAGATCCTCTGGAACGTGCCATGCACCACTGCGGTTAAAGGCGACAACTGTGTTGTGGGCCCGAAGAATAAAGTAAATCAGAATTTTGGATTTCGGGGATTGTAGTGACAAGGAGTTAGGAGTCACTGCATAGTGAACTCCCAGGTACCGAAAACCCAAATTCTCGAAGTCCCGAAGTCCCGAAGCCATCGGAGACTGAAGAACCGTAACAGGTTTTAAGGGCGACAACTGTGTTGTGGGCCCGGGGAGAAAGGAAACCGAAATTTCAGATTTCAAGGATTGTAGCAACAAGAAGTTAGGATTCATTGCATAGTGAACTCCCGGGTACCAAAAACCCAAAGTCCTGAAGTCCTGAAATTTGCAAAGCCGAACAGAGCTCAAAAAACTTTGCGAAGTCAAAACGTTTTTCTTGTTCACGTTGGCTTATGAATGTTGTAAGTTTTCTTGAAGGTTTAAGGGCCTGACAAACTTTGGATTGATTGTCGATTTTGTGTGCAGAGTTCAATGAGTGTCAGGACAACCAAGAATAGATGTCGAGTAAGGAAATGGAAGAGGTGCAGAGTGCCTCCATTTCAAAGGACGAAAGAGAAGGAAAGGATGTCAACTTGGGAGTCGAAGGAACAAACTCTAATGGGCATGGAAAAGAGATATATAAAGAAGGACGTATGATGAAACTCATTGGAAAATTACAAAAATATGCCCAGGCTCGTTGAGCTGATAGCCGAAAGCTCATGAAAATCAGGGATCGGTACGGTGAATTCAACTTAAAAATGTTGAAGAGCCTAGAAAGAATAGAAAAGAAATTGGAAAAAGAGAGTGACACAAGCAGGTCAAGAAGTGTCAGAACCCCTGAGAGGAGAAGAAGATTGAGGAGTGGTAGCAGACATTACCATCTCCCCCCAAAGCATTCTGGCAGGGAAACACATAGTAGTTCAAGCCCGTCCCCTACCACAAAAGACCAAAAATCTAGAAAGGATGAATTGAAAGGGGAGATGAACAAGATCAAGCCTCCAACGTTTGATGGAGAACATAAGAAGGAGGAAGATGTCGAGACATGGTTGCTTGGCATGAAGAAATATTTCGAACTACAGAACTACTCCGCTCATGCAGAAGGAAGAATTGCGATGTACCAGCTAAAAGGAAAAGCATCCATGTGGTGGGATCAGTTTGTGCAAGTGAAACACATCAGAGAGAAAGATATCACTTGGAAGGAGTTTAAGAGGTATTTCAAGAAGAAATACCTGACCAAAAGATATTATGACAGAAAGATGAAGGAGTTCTTCGAATTCAATCTAGGCAGCATGACCATTAATGAGTACGAACGAAGGTTTTTGGAACTACTGAAGTATGTTTTGTTCATCAAAGATGAGGTTGTCAAGATTCAAAGATATCTGAGTGGACTGCCACTTTCTATTGGTGACAAGATTCAGTATGATGATCCTAAGACTATGGAAGAAACAATAAGAAGGGGAAAATTCTTATATGAACAGCAAAGAGAAGGGCCTACTTTTCAGAAGGCTTGGGATGATCAGAAGAAGTTCAGGAAAGAGCAGAGGCAGAAAGGAAACAAGCCTCCCTTTTTCAGAAACAATCCTCAAGGAAAATCATCTTTTAGAGAGCCCAAGAAGGCTGAAGTGAGTGAACAAATGCCCAGACCGTCACCTATGGAGTGTTGGGGATGTAAAGGGTACCATAGGTACAGAGACTGCCCCCACAGAAAAGATATAGTGAGAACCGTCCACAATGTTCATCAAGTTGAGACAGTGGAGGATATGGGCAGTAGAATGCCAAGGATCTACACAGTCCTGGACAACAAACAAGTTGAATTTCAATCGCACATGATTGAAGTGGAAGGTATGATCAACAACCGACCATTTATTATTTTAATTGATTCTGGGGCTATCCATAGTTATGTAGATCCTAGGGTGGTGGAAAGTTTGCGTTTAACAAGAAACAAACATGAAAAGTCTTGGCTAGTGCAGTTAGCCACAGGAACCAAAAGGAAGGTCACTGAATTGGTTAAGTCTTGTTCAGTGGACATGAAAGGATTGAACACTAAGGCCTAATTGAGTATTTTGCCTTTAGGCTCTTACGTCTGCTTAATTTGGATGGACTAGTTGGACCAACACCATGCCCTTCTGGACTACCGTAACAAGAGGTTTACATGGCTGGACGAAGAGGGAAATCAGGTAACAGTCCAAGGAATTCCCAGAGTTGTGGTTGTTAGAGAAATCTCATCCATGCAGCTGAAGAAGTGTTACAGGAAAGGTTGTCAATTATTTGTAGCCCGTGTGGGAGAAGCATCCAGAGATGCAGTCTCGAAGCTGGAAGACCATGAGGTACTCAAAGAGTTCAAGGATGTATTTCAGGAGGTACCTGTACTACCTCTAAAGAGGGACATCGATTTTTTTATAAATTTGATGCCTGGAGCAACTCCAGTTTCGAAGGCTCCTTATAGAATGAGTACGCCAGAGCTGAAAGAGTTGCAATTGCAGCTTGAAGGGATTTTGAAGAAGGGGTACATTCACCCAAGCGTGTCACCTTGGGGTGCCCTAGTCTTATTCGTGAAGAAGAAATATGGGACGTTGAGGCTGTGCATTGATTTTCGGCAGTTGAATAAGGTAATTGTCAAGAACAAGTATCCTCTGCCAATGATTGATGATCTTTTCGATCAATTGAAGGGTGCAAGAATATTTTCAAAGATAGATCTCAGATTGGGATATCACCGAGTAAGAATAAAGGATGAGGACATCAACAAGACCACCTTTAGAACAAGTTATGGTCATTATGAATTCACAGTGGTGCCATTTGGACTGACAAACACACATGTTGTTTTCATGTGCTTAATGAATGGTGTATTCAGGGACTATTTAGACAAGTTTGTCATAGTCTTCCTGGATGACATCTTGGTGTATTCCAAGTCAGAGGAAGAGCATGAACAACACCTGAGGATGGTGCTGCAAGTGTTGAGAGAACACTAGTTGTATGCCAAGTTGAGAAAATTCTCATTTTATCAAAGATAGATCCATTACTTGGGACATATTATTTCAGAAGAAGGGATCGTTGTGGATCCTGAAAAGGTTGAGGCCATCTGAGAATGGTCAGCGCCAAGAAATGTGGCAGAAGTTAGATCTTGTATGGGTCTGGCAGGATATTACAGAAGGTTTATAGCAGGGTTCTCAAAGTTAGCTCACTCTATTACTTCCTTGCAAAGGAAGGAGAAGAAGTTTCAATGGACTGAACAGTGTGAGAACAGTTTCCAGCGATTGAAGCAGCTGTTAACCAACACTCCAATCCTGAGGATTGCAGATCCAAATATGGATTTTGTGGTGTGCACAAATGCGTGTAAGGAGGGGTTGGGAGGAGTTATCAGCCAAGAGGGATTTGTAATCTGTTATGAATCCCGAAAGCTAAAAGAGCATGAAAGGAATTATGCCACCCACGATTTAGAGCTGGCAACAATCATCCACACATTGAGGAAATGGAGACATTACCTCATGGGAAGGAGATTCAAATTGAAAATAGAACACAACGGTCTGAAGTATTTATTTGATCAGCTGACTTTAAACGCCAAACCAAATGGCTGGAGTTTCTGTGCGAATATGACTTTGATATCAAGCATATCAAGGGTAAGGAAAATAAGGTGGCTAATGCACTCAACAGAAAAGTGCATGACATACATGCTACAACCATTAGCATGTACAACACTAATATCATGGATAGAGTTCTGGAAGCTGCAAATGTTGATTTGCAGTTTAGAGATTTGGTAGAAAAGCTAAAATAGAGTAAGAGACCACATACCAAGGAAAGTTACACCTTGGAAGATGATGGCTTACGTCAGTATAAAAATAGAGTGTACATACCCAATGTCCAAGAATTGAAGCTGGAAATTCTAAAAGAAATGCATAACAAGACATATGCCAGACATCCTGGTTATTAGAAGACTGTAGCAACAGTCAAAAGCCATTATTTTTGGCCGGGTATGAAGAAATAAATCGCTGAATACATCGCCATATGTATGGAGTGCCATAAAGTTAAAACTGAGCATAGGAAACCAACAGGGTTACTGCAGACTTTACCCATTCCTAAGTGTAAATGGGAAGTGGTGACACTGGATTTTATTACGGGATTACCCAGAACAAGCAAGCATCATGATTCAATCATGGTGGTGGTGGACAAGCTTACAAAAGTTGCCCATTTTATTCCACTGAAAACCACTCAGAAGGCAGCAGATGTTGCTGATATCTTCTTAGAAGAAGTGGCACGCTTGCATGGAATTCCTAAGACAATTGTGTCTGAAAGGGAACCGAAATTCACCTTGAATTTCTGGAAATGACTATTTAAGGGATTCAGAACGAATCTGAACTTTAGTACAGCGTATCATCCTGAGTCGGATGGTCAGAAAGAAAGGGTGAACAGAGTAATAGAAGACATGCTGAGAATCTATTTGATGGATAAACAATCAATATGGGAAGACTACCTGTATTTGGTAGAATTCGTCTACAATAATGGGTATCACGCATCATTGAAGATGAGCCCATTTGAAGCACTTTATGGAAGAAAGTGCAACACTCCAGTGAGCTGGGATAATCCAACTGACAGAGCAGTAGTTGGGCCTAAGCTGCTCAAAGAGATGGAAGACCAAATGATAAGAATTAAACAGAATTTGAAAATTGCCCAGGACAGACAGAAGAGTTATGCTGATAAGAACATAACCCAAAGAGAATACAAAGTGGGTGATCATGTTTTCCTGAAAGTAAAAACTAACAGGAGTTCCCTAAAGCTGGGAAGTTGCACCAAGTCGGCAACAAGATTTTGTGGGCCTTTTGAAATCCTGGAAAGGATTGGGCCAGTTGCATACATGGTTGCATTGCCTGCATCTATGACTGTACATAATGTGTTTCATGTTTCACTACTAAAGAAATATATACCTGATGCTAATCATGTTATCGATTGGAATTTGATTCAAGTGGAACCAGAAGGTGTCCTGCAAGTGCATCCTGTGCGCATATTGGACAGGAAAAGAAAATAGCTCTGGAATTGAGCCATAGAGCTTGTAAAGGTCCAGTGGACCTGGTACGGTCCTGAGGACGCGACGTGGGAGCATGAAGATATTGTGCGGGTAGAGTACCCATATATTTTTGAAAATTTGAAAAGATTGCAAATGCAATGTAAAGTTGCACTGAGGACAGTGCATAAATAAGGGGACGAAGATTGTAATGTCCCCAAGGCTGAGCCCTTTGTAAATCATGTTTATGAAATGAATTGTAATTATGTTTTAATAGGCTGGTGAGCCAAGTTAATATAAGCTGGTGGGCTTATGTGATTATTAGGCCAGAGAGCCTAAGTGTTGAAGGCAAAGAGCCTAATTTTGTACATGTATCTATGCAGAACATTAAAAAAGATATAAACACTGCTGCGTGCAGACCCACCATGATGAATGAGTGATGGGGGACTAATCTTCCACATAATGGGTAAGGGATTAGGGGATGGAAGGTGGGATGAGGGGCTAAGTGTTGAGCCTAGGGGATAAGCCTAGGGGCTTAAGTCTTGGGAATAATAATTTAATATTATTCCAAAAGACATGTGAATAATATGTCTTATCCTAAGTTCTTTTGGAAGGACAAGCAACTTCCAAATGGAAGGAACGCATGCAGTTGCATAAGTGACAAATGTCAACCCTGGCCCATGCAAATAAAGGGCTAAGATGAGCCATGAGGGGAGCTCCTCCTCCATTCGACCACCGACTGCCTGAGGTGAACTGGTCCGACCTCTGCAGAGAAACTCTCATGCATATTCTAAACCAAAAGGCATATATCTGTGTTCGTTCTGGGATAACCGGTACATCCTCTGTCTGAATAGTTCGAACCTGTGTTGACCCCTGTGTGGATTATTTGTCACACGTCCCTGAGAACCAAAGCGTGAGTCTATCCTGTGTTGTCGGATTGAGAAATAAGAAGTGACCTGCCATTGTTGAACCCGTTGGAAAGCCCGTGTCTATTTTTCCCGTGGGTTGTTGTGGGTTGTGGCCACTCAGTGCTGGAATGTGTGTGGCTTGTTGGCCAGTTGTGCAACACTCCCTCCCAGAGAGAGAGGTGATTGAGGTTGGAAGAACAGGTGGCTTGGCCTTTGAGCGACTCTCTCCAGGTGAGAGAGTGCATAGAGGAAGGAGATAACTTCTAGAAGGAACCTTGTAGATGCCACAAAGCTCGGAGACTTCTGGTCCGGTCTGTTGCTCTAACCCAAGGCAAGGGAGGTTAGTAGCCGAAGGATTGTCTAGGTGACAGAGAAGGTGTATACTCCTGGGGTGGAACAGGCATGTGGGGAAGGAGAGTCTATGGGCAGTGAGCATGAGTGGTTCTTGGGAGAGAATTCCTTCCTTGTCACTGTGTGTTTTCCCTGTAACCTCATCCTAGCCTAGGATTCCCTGCCTTGGGGGTGGAGCTTAGTCCCAACACGGGGGTGACCCACTGCTAAGATGACAAGCAGTGTGGTATAAGGCTGGGAGGTTCGTGGAAGGCCTGCACCTGGTTGGTGGAAATACTATTGTTTCCAAGATAAGTACCAAATGATGTTTTAATTTATGTTTCTGCATGTCTGTGTATTTATAAGTATCATGTATTCTGTTGTGCATATGAATTAATGCTAATGCCATGTTTAAAATTATGATAGCAGTAATTTTTAGACTTACTCTAAGCTCTAAATGTGTTTCATTGCTTAAATGCATGTTGTTTTATAATCAGAGAGTTATTGTTATATTTTCGCGAAGTATGGTAATAGAAAGGTTGCTACACCTCCAAACTCACGAACCCAGAATTCACAAAATGATCCAACGACATGGGTTGAAACGAGATCAACGACTCTTATTTACCACGATAAACGATTCACGTTGATTCTTGATATTAGGGTGGTGATTTCGTCCAAAACCTAACCACCTTACAACTCCACTGGATCCTACGGTCCTAGCAATTTTGCGAGTTATCCACGGAGAATTCTGACCGCCCGATTCACTCTTCAATGACTTCTGCCCAACGACTGAGTGTTCTCCCTCCTGAACTTAATTTCTATGGGACGATTTCGATATCCGTCTCCCTGTGAACACTTCAAAAGCGTTATCTCTCCTTAGCTTTCACTTGCAAACTCAAGCCTTCCAAAAGGGTTCCTGCTCGCACTCCTTGCGGCAAACTTTCAAATAACCCTTGGTTATTTGAGTCTTCGACCTTGTGCACTCTTTTCAACAGTAGTCCTTCAACTTTCCCCTTGGTTGATAAGTTCTAATCTTCCACCAGCCTACGCACACCTTGCACGACTATGTGCTTCACCTGGACTTCTGCTGGTATGAGAACAATGATATCTCTCCCGATCTTTCTAAGATAAAACTCAGACCCTCGTCAACGCACACCTTGCGGATGTTCACTGCACTCCTTGCAGAAATTCTCAAGGAGAGAAACAATTGAAACTCATTCTTCTTCTCTTTCTGACTTCATACATTCAACATGAAATCATACACACAACACAACATTGAAATAAATGCATAACAGAGAAACAAATCAACTGTAATCATATTATTTAACTAATGTAAACATCAAGCATCATAACACCATGAAAATTGAGTCAAAGTTTCATCTATTAACTCAAGTGCTCCTGTACATGGGTTCTTCTCTATAGCTCTCTGCTACAACTCTCCAGCGTATGAATTCTGAATGATCATATCGTTACAATGATACAACTGTGAGGGTGTCTATATATGTTTTCCCTCCTACGCTTCTAAACTATCTAATCTAACATTCATATCTACCTACTTTACATTAACAGACTTAAATGCCTATTACATCCGGCAGATGAGAGTAATTTCTCCAGATCTGTTCATATCTCTAAGACATAAATGTAAGTATGCTTCTCCTAGCTATTACATTAATGCTTCAGTTTTTCAAAATTCAAAACGTTTTCATAAAAACGTGCCCTTTTTTCATCAGCACGTCTAGTTGTTCCTTTGGCTAGGCACGTGCTTTGGCTTTGTACGATGCTCCTGCATCATCTACCATCCATCCATCAGGCCCAAGGCTCTTTTCTTTTTTGAAAATATTTAGGATAGCTTCTAGTTCTGCCAAGGTGACAAGCTTATATAAATCTTCTGCTTCCCGCCTATCTACCATTTTTGGGTAGTTTTTTACCACTCGAACCTACTCTTTCGTTATATCATCTAGTGGAGACATGAAGAATTTATTGAAGTATTTCAATGATTAAGCCACCATATATTTTCGATTTTTGTGAATATTCCCCGCACTATCAACTATTTTCCAAATATATTTACTATTTATCCTTTGTGTGGCAAATTGATGGAAATTTTTGTTATTCTGGTCTCCACTTTTAACCCATATAGCCCGGCTCTTACTCCTCCCCCAATCTTCCTATTCTTTCAATATTTTATTTCTCTCAGATTCTAGGTAGATGAGATTTTCTTCTGCCTCCCGATATAATCTGTCACCCTCTGTCCTTTGTAATATCAATTTTATATTTCCTTCTAGATTTATCAGGTTTGCAGAATCCCGATCATTCTTCTCTTTTGATCATCTTTTTGTAGATACCTTTAAATCCTTTAATTTCCAAATGAATCTTCTCTGACAGTTACTTTCCTGAATGTATTTCTAATCATTCCACAACTTTTTTACCAAAACTTTAAAATCCTTTTCCAATAGCCATTAAGCATGAAATTTGAATGGGTAAGTTATGTGTATTATAGTATCCTCCAATTGTAATAAGATGGGAGCATGATCTGACACAAAAGGGTATTCAACCTAAGTCCTATGCAATTTGACCTCCAAAAGAAAATCCTTCGATATAAGAAACCTGTCCAACCATTTGGAAATGGCTTCCAAGCTCGCGCGACCATTTCTCCAAGTCGATACAATTGTATCAGGCTTTAAATCCAGTAGCTTATGATCCTAAACTAGCATGTTGAAAAAACCGTCTAAATTGCCTGAAGTAGTTGAACCTCCCCAGACTTCTCTAGACGACACGGTAAAATTTAAATCACCTACTATCACCAGGTTTCGAAGTGATAGTAGGCCACTGCTTGCAAGCATAGTCCAGAATTCCTTTCTCTCTGTACAAGGGCCATAGACATTCAGAAGTTTGAAATTCCTTTTGGTGGCTTTATTAAGACTTGACAATAGAATCCCACCACATGTTAGAAACGGAAAAAAAATTGAAAAGTGACGGGCCCCATGCAATGAGAAATCCTCCAGAAGACCCCACAGAGCTCACAGTGCATGATACCCAAGTAGGATGAAACTTAATCATGAAATCTCTTGATTTATGTTCATTAACCAGTGTCTCCTGCAAAAATACTATATCAGGATGTGTTAAATCCAAGTAACGCTTGAATGAGGCAGCCTTTAGGGTGCCACCTACCCCCCTTAAATTTAATGACATGCAAATCATTACTTCGCCCTAGCAAGGGATTTCACTGCTCTAAGCGCCCCACTTTTAGAGGTGGAAGGATCCACTACCGAGGAAGAGTTGACTGTCGTCTGCAACGTTTTTCTAGTGCTTCTCATTTTAATGGGAGAATACTTAATCCCAAGACCCTAAGACCAAGCATAAGCCTTTACAGGTTCCTTCTCTGAGTTGATCGCTTCACCCAATCCATCAATGATACTAGAGGGATTAACCATCCTATTCCCAAAAACATTTGGAAGCAGAATCGGGTCACTATTGTCCCGCAAGTAAGGGATAAGTGAATCAAGAATGGCTAAGAGCGTAGAGTCTCCCTCCTCATATTCTTGGCACCCCGGAATCCAATGCCTATAAGACGAGGAGTTTGGTGTCCCCTGAACTACTTCAGCATATGTAGCGGATAAAGAACAAGCAATACCCCCCGCTGAATCCGGAAAAATTAAAGAGTCAACCGGAAAGGTAGGCTGGTCAAGAGAATTAGAAAGTGGGCTAAGAAGGGTGGTCAGAAAAACCTGTCTATCTCTTATGGGGAAATTCGAGGTAGGGGAACCGAGTGAGTTATGAATAGGTATCCCTCTGTCACCCCTTGGGTCCACTAAATCCACAGATTGAGGTGCAACTACAATCCTGGAAGAATCTAACAAAAAAAATTCCATTAAAGATAATGAGTTAAAAAGTGTCCGACAGAACAATGATAGCTTACCGGAAAGAGCATCAAGTCACTCCGGTGTTGGGGAAGACTCCTTCGGCAAGTAATCGAAAGCCATCTCGGTAGAATTTATCTCTTCATCATTTTCTCTCCAGTCTCGGTGTAGTGCAGTGTTCTCCGGAATTTCTTCTTCCACCTGGCCCTTACAAGTCTTCCTTAGATAGCTCGTTTCATGGAAATAGCTACATCGGAAAGGTATTCCGAGATGATCCAATTTATACACTACTCTCCACCCCCTCCAATTTATCTCCATAATTTCCGGTAAGCCTTCATGGATATTTATCTCCAAAAGAATCTTTCCCATTTTCTTAGAAGGAGCCTTCATGACTGAGTCATCTAAGGAGACAAAAGAACCAAGGGAGTTACCTATCGCCTCCATGGCCGCCACCGTCTAGAAGTGTAGGGGTAAGCCTGGGAGTAAAACCCATAGGTGGTGCTTCTCAAAGTATTCAGTGTCTGGATTAAACGCCAACCTCCATCTTTTTATCATCAAACGACTTCTACCCACCACCCATCTCTTAGCCAGAAGACTCGCAAAGTCTTCGGGAGTTTTGAAAATGAAACCATACCAGCCCTTAGTCAAATATCTAATCTCGGGTAAGTACCCTAGCTCCTTTCTCCAAAAAACGTCCACCCACTCCAGAATAAATACATCACAAAGGTATTTATACGATAGCCTACCTACCAGTCCATAGAGTGCCAAAGTATAGGTCTCGGCCAGACCGATGTCTGAGCCAAGGACCATTTTATGAACCCCTCTCTTCGGTTTCCACAACCTACGACTTTATTTCTGTCTCTCAGATACCTTACCAGGGGATTTCACCTTCTTGTTACCGAGTTGTTTTTTATCCTTAGCTCCTCTTCTCAGATAACCAGAAGCTGGTGAAATCGTATAAGGTAAACTTGAGGTCTCTGGCACAGCATTGTGAAAAGAGATAATATGCTTCGTACTAGGTGCGAAGGGAGAAACAGGTGGTCGTTGCAGGAGTTCTGATGGATTATTAAATGAAACATAACTCTTTATCGCCGAGTCCACATGTTCGAAAATACCAACGTCCTTCCAAACTACTTCATCTGCCACATCCATCAGGTTTCTGACGTTCTCTTCAACAAGTGGAGGGATTCTAGTAGTCATACCTTACCACTTGGACTCCACCACTGTCAGCTCCTCAGTAAAATAAATGGAGTAGGACAAAGCACCAGTGCAATCTGAAAACCAGGGGAAAAGGTATTTAATGAATAATATCCATCCAATGTGCATTAAATCAAGTATTTAATAAGTAAAACATGGGAATCCACAACCAGTTTCCAAAAGAGGAAATTGTTACTCTAGGAAACTGTTTCAATGCACTAGGACTCTGACCAGAAGGAGATTCTAGGGATAAACCTAAGAAGGGTTAAGTTACCTTTCTTTACACATAACCAAGATAAAAACCACCTATAAAAAAGCCTGCAAAGTTGTTACCAATAACCAGAATAGCTCCATCAAGGTCGCTTTACTCTGTAGCAAAGACCACCATTCCCAAGGACATTCAAACCTGATACGAAAAACGTCATTCCACCATGTGAGCCCAGGCTTAAAGGACGTTTAAACTTGATACGAAAGCCGCCATTCCACCATGAACGCACAGGCCTGTAACAACACAGAGTTCAAAAATTCCCGCCCATAGCCTCCCAACAAAAAAACCTGTCCACTGGTTGGTTAACATACCTCATGTAGGATATAACCTAACAATAACCACTTTACATAGTGCACTTACTACAACTAGATTACATATTTTCACTTAAGGTTTGTTCATAATTTCTTCTCAAGTTCCAATATGTTAAATGCACAAATAAGTCCAACACAACCAAGTTCACCCAATAATAGGGACACATCCAATTGCAACCTTAATATCCCAACAATAAGTATACTTACACAATATTTCAATACTTAGCCAACGCAAAGCAAATGAAGGAACATAACATTCTTACAAGTAAAAAAACTACAATACACAAGTATAGGTAGCACTCAAAGTAGATGCCTCAAATTTACTTATATGAAGAATGTTACAATGTACAATAGTGTTGAGAACACACTTATACTGAGAGGAGGGGGAGGGTGAATCAATATGCAATATTTTTTAAGTTTTTCAAACATTAATCAACCATAAGAAAATCATCACATATGAGATCTATTAACTGTAGAACATGGAACACAAGATTTGCATGGAAACCCTTTCGTGATAAAACTACAAAACTTCTCTTTATAATTATTTTTAGGAACCAACTTGTTGTTACAAATATTTGTAGGAACCAACCTACTGGAGACACCAATCCCCACTGGTACAAATCTAGGTAGGAACCAACCTACTCTTACAGATATTTGGAGACACCAATCTACTGGAGACACCAATCCCCACTGCTAAGCACCAACTTAGAAAGAGACACCAATCTCTTTATTTTAGTGGCACCAACCTACTCTTGCATATCTTCATAGACACCAATCTATTGGAGACACCAATCCCCACGAATAAGCTCCAACTTAGCAAGAGACATCAATCGTTTTGTGTGAGTTGCACTAACCTTCATCGATTCTGCTTGCTAATTCTTCCTTCACCATGTTTTCTCATTGTTTCTGCCTTCATCAGGTTTGCTCGTTGCTTATGCCTTCACCAGGTCTACTCACTGCTTTTGTCTTCACCAGGTCTTCTCACTAATTTTCCCTTTACCAGGTCTAACCAAAAATTGAATTTCCAAATGCTAACTTTCCCAAAGATTGATGTTTTGGGCCTCTTCCCAAGAATGAACTTGTATAGCATGTCGCGTATCCAATTTTGCAAATCTATTTCTGAAATTTTTACCTAAGGTACTTCTGTATGTCTCCTCTGTTCTCTGAAATTTTCATAGTCTCAAGAGTCCCAGAAAATAATTTATAGTGAAAATTACAAATTGGCCTGAGGTACTTCTGTATGTCTCCTCTGTTCTATAAAATTTTTACAGTCTGAAGAATTCCAAAAAATAAGTTATAGTGAAAATGCTAAAGTGACATGTTTGAAACCGATTTTAGGAGAATTCAAGAACCCTAAATCCCAAAGGGAATATCTTTGAAAGTATAGTGAACCAACATCTGAAACTTTTCCCACATGTACCTGTAGATATATCCTCCATCCCTTCAAAATTTCAAGGTTTGAAATGTCCCAAAAAAATAAGTTATAGCAAAAGTGCCAAGCTTACATGTTTGAAAATAATTTCAAGAACATTCAAGGACCATAACTTCCACAAGGCATATCTCTGCAAGTATAATGAACCAACCTATGAAATGTTTACCACATGTACACCAAGATCTCTCCTCCATCTCTTCAAAATTTAAAGATCTGAAACATCCCAAAAAATAAGTTATAGCGAAAGTGCCAAGCTAACCTATTTGAAATTGATTTTAAGAGCATCCAGGGACCCTAAATCCATAGGGAATATCTATGAAATTATAGTGAACCAACATCTGAAATTTTTTCCACATGTACCCAAAGATATCTCCTCTGTCTCTCAAAATTTCAAGGTTTGAAATGTTTGAGAACATAAATTATCGCGAAAAATGTCAAGCTGGCCTGAAATTGATTTCACAACTCTTCCCTTTTGGAATGATATTCAATCGTTGCTCATCCACTTCTTCAAATGTTACTACATCTTTCACAAACACACTTTCTCTCAATACTTTCTCTTTGTATAGTTTTTAATAACCCTTCATGTACATATATGTCTCTTAATTAAATAATTAATTCTCCTTTTTTGTTTTATTTATCCAAATACCTTGGGAAAATACCCAAACCCATGGATTTGTAACCCCCATTTCACTTTTTACTTTTTTACGTGCACCCCTTTTTTATTATACTTGTAAACCTATATATATGAATCAATCTTGGAAATTTTGTGTATTTGTAAATCTGTAATATGACATTAATGACAACATTAATCCTTTGACATCAATGACAACAATTCCAACAATCTCCCCCTTTATCATTGATGGAAATCCTGCAATGAAACACATAGTCCACCAGGCATAGAAAAAATTATCCCCCTATCTACAACTCTCCCCATGTCTGCAACTCTCCTCCTTTGACATCAATGGAAAATGAATGTCCCCCCTGAGCTTATGATTCTCCTTAAGAACTAAGTGACGAGACATATATTAATCCCAATTACAAGTCCGTTAATTTGTTATGACTGCAAAACATGTTCAAACACTGTAAAGAAACACTCCGGAAGAACTCTAAACATTGTCACCAACAACGCAAGATAATCCATCTATGTCAATCCAAACAAACTTTGTATCCAACATAAGTAGTAGTACATCTTCAACAATAGTCAAACATGGTTCGGTTGATCTCAACAAATAGTCGATTCAACAAGAAATAGTCAAGTCAACAAGAAGACATCAGTTGGGTCAACAACTGCAAGTATTCCTCCCTTTGAGGGATCAATAAGTAGCAGCAATAGTTCCTCATTGAAAATTCCAGTCGATGGAAAACCCAGTCAAAAATTAGTTGATGAATACTCATTCAAAACTTCAGTCGACTGTCATGTTGAGTTGATCCTTGTTCGACCACTTCCAAGGAAATCATCAGTAAATAAGAGGAGCATTGCATGACTGTATGCCAATGATACACAACGATGAATTCCTCAAACATCTGGTCAAATGATTCCACGACCATCCATTAATCCAACCACATTCTATCATATTAGTTTGCAGTGGTCCACAATTATGTTTTTCACGTCTCTTATGAAAAGATGTGAAAGCATGATTACCATTCCTCTGATTTTCATTGTGAGGATGATGATAGGGAACATATTTTTGTGTTGGATGATTAGAGGAATTAAGCTTAGGGTCAGGTTCACTTACAAGAATAGAAAAACCCGACATATCAACGACATGCTAAAATTTTGGCATGTGAGGAACATGCAACTCATCAATCTATTCAACATAATCAACAATAGGTTGCTCTTCTGCAAACTAGTATGAACTCCACCAGCAACAAATAAAAATTCCCTGGTTGTAGCAAGGCCAGGTGTAGGTAGGGAGGCAACAACATCATCATATCCAAGACTTGTCTTAATGAATGGAGACCTTTGAAAATTGATAATATTATCTAAGGTTTTAGTACTCTTTTAAATCTTCATGATTCTATTTAACTTAATAGTTTTTTTCTCTAGTTCCTTTCTTAAGGAAACAATTTCAGATTCTAGATCTTCGCAGTTTTCTTCAACCAAATTCTCACCACCTATTCTGTCATTTTTGCCTCTTCTAGTTGAATCTTTAAGATGGTAATAGTATTCTCTGTTTCTTCAAGGCTTTATGACATTTTATCTTTTAAATCACAATCTTCTTCTTCATATTTCTGCAGTTGCTCATTTTGTTTCAAATTCTTTTTCCTAAGCGTCTTTATTTCTCTTAAGGCACACGTGAGTTCTTATTCAACATTCACTTCCCTATCTGTTTCAACATTTTCTTCTTATTCTAAAACGATCATTTCTTTCCCTTTGTCTTCATTAATATTTGTTTTGATTGACATAAAGAAATTTTCTTCTCTATCACTATCAAAACTGCTTTCACTACGTTCTTCAGACAAGTCACTAACCCCTTTTGAGCATAGACTCTTCTTTTGCTTATAAGAGTTCTTCTTCTTTTCATGATTGTCATGTTTGTGGTTCTTTTTGTGTTGATGATGTTTTCTCCCTTTCTTTATGTTATGGTCTTCTTCAACATCACTACTTCCATCCTTTGCGGATGGACACTTATCAACAAAATGTCCTACTTTTACACAATTAAAGCATTTAAAGGGAAGCTTACCTTTAAATTTTCTAGATCCTTTCTTAAGTTTCCTCACAAAATGGGATTCCATTGCATCTGAGTCATTGTTGGAGCTATCGCCTAATTTGTGCTCTTTGTTATTTGTCTTCATTGAAGCTTTGAAGGTTGTTTCTTTATTTGATGGATTTTCTTTCTCTATCCTCATTTCATACGCTGTGAGGATCCCATGATTCTCCCTTTCATAGAGACATGTATATACATTTTATGTGGTAATACAAATATTGTGCAAAATATATTCTATGTGTAATTTTTCTTTAATTTATTCATGTTTAATCATCACTATCCCACGTTATTATCTTCTAACTACATCGTAGTATGAGGATTAGCTAATGTTGTCATATGAGCTTATCCTCAGGGCAGGTCATGACATTGTGAGCTACAACAAAATGGTCCATCCCATACATATATGTATATTTCCAAGCAAAAACATCAACATACTCATAAAGGAAGTTTGTAAAGAAATTGGCCTCATCATTGGAAAGGGAGTCATCGAGTTTCCCACATTTTCATTAATGGGATCATCTACAACCATGGCATTTCCTTAATTGAAGGAGGGGGGAGCATGTAGTATATTTTCATCATGATGCACATTGTGCACATTGCCCATATTGTCAAAGAGGGGAGTCTCAACCTTATCCATGGGCTCAAACTAGCAATCCTATGTCTCCTAGGGTGACACAAGTTACATGTCATGCATATAAAGGGACTCCATAATGACGTTGTCATTAGCAAGGTCATTAGAGAGGGGGCATAAACCTCTATACAAGCTAGGATTGGGATGAAACCGACTTTGATTAGATGTAAAACATGTAGGGAGGATGGGATGTTCAACAAAAAGGTCATGAACTATGGAATATATCCTCACCTCTCTGGATCTAAACAAATCAAGGGGGGGGCAAGACTAGGAAAAATGGTGAGGGTCATTATGGAAAAAACAATTATTTCCTTATCATGAAAGTAAATTTCTCCCTAGAAGGTGTAAGGAATGATGAGCAGGGTGTCAATACATGGGAGATCGAGGAGGAGGTTGTACTTGAGGCCTTGGTCAAGCACAACACCATAGAAAGAAACTATCTTGGGTTAGAAGGTAACATCAATATAAAGGGATTCAAAGGGATTTTCTTTGAACTTATCAAACTTGTGACATACCAAGTGGGTTGGGGTCAAGTCACTTGTACCAAGAGCATGAGAACTGCAGAGTGGCATGATATTCAAGTTCGATCTAGGGTCAATAATGACCTTCTTCACCATAGCCAACCTTATTCGACCCTAGATGTAGAAGGAATAGGAAAGGCCTCAATGATGGTCCTCCAAGCTAGGAAGGTAGTTGGGACCCAACATNAGTGGCATGATATTCAAGTTCGATCTAGGGTCAATAATGACCTTCTTCACCATAGCCAACCTTATTCGACCCTAGATGTAGAAGGAATAGGAAAGGCCTCAATGATGGTCCTCCAAGCTAGGAAGGTAGTTGGGACCCAACATGGAACCATTAGAGAAAATTTGCTCAAAAATTGGGCCTTATAAGAAAACTCGTGCTTGTTGAATTGGAAATTCAATAACCAATAGAATTTCAAAGAAACAAGTCAACGATAATTGTTGAGTTGGAAATATAAATGTCAAGGATGATTATATGTCATATTTCTACCTGACAATATTAAACATATGTACACCTCAACTTAGTTAAAATCTTGTTGAGATTGTCACGGGATATGTTAAATATCTTTGGAATATTGAATATGGAAAATTTTATATTATTAGTATTTTTCGTTATTTATTATATGTTATCTATTATCATTTATTTATTATATTTCCATTATTATTATTCTATATCAATAATAATATATAATTCCAATGTATATTAATAATGTATTATTATTATTATTATATTATTATATACTAATATTATATTATTATATACTAATATCATATTATATAGTTGTCAATATGTAATATATATAATTATTATATAATATTTAATTAGTAGATATACTATACTAATTAATTTAGTATTATATATTAAAGTTAATTCATGGCATAAATTTGTGCTGAACTTTTCAACTTTAATCCATACTACAAATATCATTTAATACCCACATTTACATTTGTATTATAATAAACACAATTATTACTTAACAAGAATTGTGACCTCAAGATGAGAAATCTAGTCCTTAAAACCCATATTTTTGCATTAAAAACATGAAAATCAACCCTTGAATCAAAAACAGGTGCTACTTGTAGCACCATTTTTTCTAATGTGGGTTAAAATTACAAATTTTTTCAAGCATGACCTTTAAACTCAAATAGTTGTTCAGAAAAACCCTAAAATCAACACCTAAATAAAAAAGTGGTGCTAACGAGAAATTATTGGCAATTTCTTTTTTAAATGAAGAAAAAAATATATTCAAACCCCAAATTAAAAAATAAAAATAAAAATAACCATTAAAAAAAGGTGGAAAAAAAAACTTAAATGATATGAAAAATTTTAAAATTTCCTAAAAACAACAATATCTATCTATATATAAGAATAATAAAAAACTCTTGAGATGTTTAAAAAAAAATGCTAAAAAAAAATGAAATTCAAAAAATATTGAAATAAATATTAAAATAAAAAATATATTCCAAAAATATTAAAAATACCTCAACTAAAACTAAAAAAATAAAACATATATATTTTAAAAACTATTTATAATTAAAACCAAATCAAATTTAATTACAATTAAAAACAAAAATTTAAAAAAATAAAAAACAATTTAAAAAAAAAAACACACTACAAAATTAATTGCAGAGGAGTTCCGCAATACTAAAACCAATCTTTTTTGTTGTTTTGTTGACTTTAGAAAAGATTTTGATATGGTTCCTAGGAAAAACCTTTGGAATAGGTTGGAAGAGATAAAAGTGCCTCTCGAGTTGAGGGTTGTTGTAATAAGGATGTATGAGAACGTTATTGCTAAGTTTAAAAACACTGAGGGTTGGTTAAAAGAGATTAACTACAACATCGGAGTCAAACAAGGTTGTCCCTTGTCCCCTACCATTTCTGGCATATACATTGATAAGTTAGAAGAATGCTTGGAAAAAGCAGGTTGTGTCGGCCCTACTCTCACTAGTATAGTTATCAATCTTCTTCTTTATGTCAATGATATCGTTCTTATGGGAAGGACTCCCTATGATCTTGAAAACCAACTAAGAATCCTCAAGGATTTTTTCTCCAATATTGGTATGACTGTTAATACTGATAAAACTAAGGTCGTGATTATTACATCCAATAAGATCCCTTATGATACCTTTGTATATGAAAACAACAACTTGGAGGAAGTGACTTCATACAAATATCTTGGAATTGATATTCACAACAAGCTCAATTGGAATTATAGCATTGAGAAAAGGATTATTGGGGGATGGAAAGCTTGTTATGGGCTTGAAAACAATTGTAAATCATTTGATCTTTGAAGTTGGGATAAGAAGAAACTCCTCTTTGAGACTCTTGTTACACCTTTTATTCTTTATGGATGTGAAGTCTGGGGCTATAGTATCTCTCGTGAATCCTGGAGAAAGATAGAGCAAACACAAACAAGTTTTATAACTTGTAATCTCAAAATTAAAGGAAATACGCCATATCCCATCCTCCTCGTAGAAACAAGCCTCTCCCCCATTGAGAGCATGGCTATGACTAGATACCTAATGTATAAGATCAAGTTAAACAACATGGAAGACAAGAGACCACCTAAAATTGCTTCAAAATCAAGTCATAACCACCATCGACTCAAGCGAGGATGGCATAAAGACGCTCGGTCTTGGCTAAACTATTGGGGAATCATGGAAGAAACCACTTTGCAGAATGAAGATACTATTAAAAAAAATGTCAAATCAAAATTTAAAGAAAAAATGTGGTGTGATAAAGAGTTAGAGGAAAAAATAAAATTAAAGTATTATAAAGATGTAATCAACCCTAATCTAGAAGATCAAAATTACCTATATGTTTTGCCAAGTGTAAAGAAAAAAATAAACATTGTTAAGATAAGAACAAATTCTCACGAGCTCCATAGTGAAACTGGGTGTTGGTCAATTCCTAAAATGCTATGGGATGAAAGAGTGTGTCACCTTTGTGACACTAAGAAGGTTGAAGATGAAAAACACTTTCTCTTAGATTATCTAGCCTGTGACCATATTAGATCTCATTTTCAAAATATTGATCACACTACCAACCTTCCTAACCTCTTAACTTTTGTTGAGTTAAGAGGTT
>SNQJ01S0061796.1:37044-53766 GCA_010110895.2 Picea sitchensis | reverse complement strand
GCTTCAGCTTTGGTGAATTGAGAGGTGATGACAGAGCGCTGCCTCTGGTTATGCCATGTCAAATCGATTCTGTCCAACGGTATTTTGTACCTCATCCCGCCACGTCGTTTATCCTCTCATATCTGCTTTAAAAATAAAATTATTGGACCTGATTGCTAGTAATATTTTTTTTTAAATAATTTTATTTGCAAAGTTTTTAAAAATATATAAAATAAACAAGTATAATGAGCAGCAAAGTTGTTTAGAACTTGTTTTACTTCCCTAGTGTTTAAAGGATTCATTTGTTATTTAGAACTTGTTTTAGTTGGGCTATTTGTTAGTGGGTTATTATTATTAATTATGGATAATTATATTTATCTATAATTTATAAATTATAGTGTTTAATTATATTTAATTATAATCAATCATAATAGTTAGGGAGTTATTCAATTGTGATTAGGATATGTAATTGGTTAGTTGGTTAATCAATGGTTAAGGAGATTGTGAGTTGATGGATCAATGGTAAGAAGTTGTATTGGTTAATGGGTTAATGGTGAGGGGTTAGTGGATTTTGACTTATTGATTTAAGAGGTAATGACTTAAGTATTAAGGAGTTCATAGTAGTGGGTAGGTGGTTATGTTTAATTTAGATTTGTGGAATTAGTATATTGGGGTTTAATAATAACATAAATGAATTAAGAAATTAGTAAATTAATTAAAACCAACTCACAAATAAATACAACAAAATAAATTAATAATAAAAATAATTATTAAAAAAACACAAACTAATGAATTTGTTTCAGTGTTTTAAATGATTATTCAAAATCAAAAAATAATGACAACAATAATAAACATTTCAAAGATAACATCAGAGCCGGCTCACATATATGTGAGCTCAGGTTTATTATTTTTTTATATTTATAGAACTTAATTATATATATTGTAAAATACACCTAATAGAATATTATTTCTTGCCTCAACTTCAACCACACAAACCCTGCATATATCAAATGTTCATATGTCTTGAAACACTTGTCCTACATTATTAACAATGACTATACTCTAATAATTTAAAAGATATATAATCTAACACATTATTATTCAAATTAATAAAAAATTAATTACTCTAAGATTTAAGAGATATATAATCTAGAAATAAAAATACATGAATAACACTAAGCCAACTCATGACAACACTTGACCGCACAAATCGTGGATTTGGAGCATTAATCGCTTGTTTATCAAATCCCTCAAAGGCGACTTGAAGGAAGGGTTGGCTTGTGGAATATCTTCGAAGTGTTTGGAGAAGAAAGTGGAAGCAAGACTATGTAGCAATACAAGTTGTCCATGCTTTGTTACTCTTCTTCTCCTACAACGAGGTTCAATATCACAACTTTATACAATAAAAGCACATCCTCAAGAGAAAAGTAACATTTTGAAATTAGATAAAGTTTCATCGAAGAATATCCCAACTTTATTAGAGAAAAGTAACATTTTGAAATTAGATAAAGTTTCATCGAAGAGTATCCCAACTTTACATAATAAAAGCACATCCTTAAGAGAAAAAAAACATTTTGAAATTAGATAAAGTTTCATTGAATTATATATGCTCAATCTTTTTTGATAGAGATAATTTTGTTGATTTGATTATGGTGAGATTTTGTATATTAATCTTGACCAAGCATAGTCTCACACATTAATTAATCATTGTCTGCTTAATTCCTATAACTAACTTCAGATCCACACGCGATCGCACTGTCGTCTGCCATTTTTGAGTGAGCAAAAGAGGATGATCCACATGACATAAGAGGATAATTTGCATAAGGGCAAAGGCTAAGTGGCATTTAAAAAAAAAAAGTATTTTTTATGTTTTATTTGATTTTTAAACTATATGAAAACCACATAAAATCCAGCCATGTTTAGGGTTGGTGTGGCTTAGGCCGGGTGCGATCCCCGGGTGATTTTGACGGCTTAGATGCCCCTAAGTCGCAGTTTCTTAGCCACAGGTTAGTCCCACATGTCACAGACAAACTAACAAACAAACAAAAAAGGGATAATAAAAGTCAATTGGGTTTAGTTATTCTCCCCGCCAAGATTCAATTCCCGCAAGTAACATGTTGAGCTCTTAACCTCCCCACCAAGATTCAATTCCCACGAGTAACATGTTCAGCTCTTAACGTGTATTGTTGAAATAGTCTAACCTCCATAAAAAAAAGGTATAATAAAAACATAAAAAATTATATGTCTTGAGACATATTTGTATGGACATTTGACATAAATTTCATTCTATCAAGAGGCCCTTTTTACATCATATTATGAGGAAGGTGTAATTATTTCCATGCTCAACTTGGAGATGACAAGTGGCATTTAAAAAAATTAGCAAAACAAATAAAATATTTCAATGTCCATCTTACATAAAAATAAAAATAAACCAATATCAACTATATATATAGTAATCGATAGTAAAAAAATTCTTATGGTTAAAACATTTCTATAATGTTGGAAGTACTAAAACAACTGAGAGGGGGGGGTGAATCAGTTGTATGTGAGCTTAAACAATTTTAAGTCTGTTAAAACATTATTAATTTTTCTTCATGTGGTCATCAACAATATAGCATATGGACAGTAACAGTAAAGACCATCAATCACACATAAAATACACACAGAGACAGATTTTTCACAAGGAAACCCATAAAGGGAGAAAACCTCTTCTTCTTCGAAATGATAGGCAGTCTTTTTCAGTTCTGTACATCATTTACAATTGAGCACCAACTCAATGTGAGGCCGCTANGACCTACCTTTGGGCTAATCTTATGGTAAACTATTTAACAATTATGGTGATTTCCTTTCACCTAATAGGACTGATTGATAAAATATTCACAACTAAGTAGGTATGTTACCTTTGAGTATCCATACTGGCCTCAATTGTGAATGCCTGTCAATCATCCTACTCCAATTAAATAATCTTTCAAAAAATTTGGTGCACCTTTGGGCCAACCTAATATTCTTGTGACTAAATAATTGCGATTTGCAGAGTTATTATTTTAATACCAGGGGAAACTAGTACTAAATTTCGATAATTTGACTTAATATCTACGAGTCTTTCTGGTTGGACCACTTTGGTGGCTACCAAACCGTCTCTTAATATAGACCTTAAATCAATGTAACGACTCTGCATGTTGATTCAACAATAATGTGTTTAAACAGAGTAACATAAAACATTTTGTCTATGATTTGCACACTATATACCCTAAATTCATACAGTGGCTTCAAATTGATCTATCAAATGCATTCACAAAGCTTATATACGATTTCTCAGAATGCATTTGTCAGATAAAAAATTAATGGAAAGAGAAGAGAAAGTTCTCTACGCAGGCTCTGATACCACATTTTAAATTTTTCTAATACAAACTAAATGTCTGTTGATTGATTACAGGACCTAGAAACTTTCTAGTTCTTTACCAGCATTAATTTACAACGGAATCAATACCTGGATCCATTTGTGCAGGGGAACAGTGAAGTCTCTGCTGCGTTTTCAGAACCCTCTGCTCCTTGCTGCTACGTTTTTCAGAAATTGCTGGAAAAACCCTTTGCACAGAGCAGAAAATGAAGACCCTCTGCACAGAACAGAAATCGAATTTCTGTCTCTTACCCTGCTACCATACGCACTTTCAGATCGTATTAAGATGGGTATTCTGAAGGTTCATTTATGGGCAGAGAGAGGACCGGTTTCCCCAAGACCGTTATTCTCCACCTGTCCATCAAAGTAGGAGATTCGATATCGTTCCTGAAACTGTTACCAAGAGCTCCGTAAAAGCTGTAACGGCTGCCAACACATCCATCTCTTCATATGGGTCATTAAAGACTAATTCAAGAAATTAGTCTTACAGGAAAGGTTGGCTTGTGGAATATCTTCGAAGTGTTTGGAAAAGAAAGTGGAAGCAAGACTATGTAGCAATACAAGTTGTCCATGCTTTGTTACTCTTCTTCTCCTGCAACGAGGTTCAATATCACAACTTTACATAATAAAAGCACATCCTCAAGAGAAAAGTAACATTTTGAAATTAGATAAAGTTTCATCGAAGAATATCCCAACTTTACATAATAAAAGCACATCCTTAAGAGAAAAGAAACATTTTGAAATTAGATAAAGTTTCATTGAAATATATATGCTCGATCTTTTTTTTGATAGAGACAATTTTATTGATTTGATTATGGTGAGATTGTGTATAGTAGTTATTCTATATTTTGATCATTTCATAGATTTTATATTTTAATTATTTCAATTATATTTTATTTCATTTCAATATTGTAAAATTTTGTGAACATATGTTGGATTACTATTGTTTAATATTGAGAAATAAAATTGACAAACTTTGTTTTAAAATATTTTATTATAAATTTAATTGAATATTTATAATAAAATTGACAATCTTCGTTTTAAAATATTTGATTCTGAGAAATTTAATTGAATATTTATAATAAAATTGACCAACTTCGTTTTAAAATATTTGATTCTGAGAAATTTAATTGAATATTTATATTAAACATTTAATAGCATAATTTCAATATCTGGTTAATGGGATTTTAGTAATAACTAGTGATTAATACTTTCAATTTCAAAAGCATATCTGTTAAATTTGAAGAATTTTCACCCAAACGCGAGCGCTTAGATCCAGAGATAAAACGGTGCATTAATATTTGAGCCTTGGTCGATTGTTTCTCTGTATATTAATCTTGACCAAGCATAGTCTCACACATTAATTAATCATGGTCTGTTCAATTCCTATAACTAACTTCAGATCCACCCGCGGTCGCACTGTCGCCTGCCATATTTGAGTGAGCAAAAGAGGATGATCTACATGACATAAGAGGATAATTTGCATAAGGGCAAAGGCTAAGTGGCATTTTTTTTTTTAAATATAGTATTTTTTATGTTTTATTTGATTTTTAAACTATATGAAAACCACATAAAAATAATCATGTTAATGATTCTAGTCAATTTCAATTAGAAAGTAGAAAGTAGAATTTTTAAATGTTATAAATAAATAAAAATATTTAAAAAATAATAAATAAATAAATCCATATGCATTACATAACATCTTATAAATTAAAAAGTAATAATAAATTTAAATAGTTTTTATTAGTAATCATTTACAATATCATTTATCTATCAATAGGTATAATAAAAATGTCCTCGAGGTGTAGGATAGTTGGTGACGGAGTGTGTTGTTAAGGCACTCTGTGATGTTACTGTGTTGTTAAGGCGCTCCGTGATGTTAAAGTCACAGGTTCGAAACCTGCGGGGACAAAAAATCCAGCCATGTTAAGGGTTGGTGTGACTTAGGCCGGGTGCGATCCCCGGGTGATTTTGACGACTTAGATGCCCCTGAGTCGCGGTTTCTTAGCCACAGGTTAGTCCCACATGTCACGGACAAACTAACAAACAAAAAAAAAATAGGTATAATAAAAGTCAATTGGGTTGGGTTCAGTTATTCTCCCCGCCAAGATTCAATTCCCACAAGTAACATGTTGAGCTCTTAACCTCCCCACCAAGATTCAATTCCCACGAGTAACATGTTCAACTCTTAACATGTATTGTTGAAATAGTCTAACCTCCATAAAAAAAGGTATAATAAAAACATAAAAAATTATATGTCTTGAGACATATTTGTATGGACATTTGACATAAATTTCATTCTATCAAGAGGCCCTTTTTACATCATATTATGAGGAAGGTGTAATTCCTTCCATGCTCAACTTGGAGATGACAGGTGGCATTTAAAAAAAATAACAAAACAAATAAAATATTTCAATGTCCATCTTATGTAAAAATAAAAAAAACCAATATCAACTATATATATAGTAATTGATAGTAAAAATATTCGTATGGTTAAAACATTTCTATAATGTGCTACTAAGTATGAGGGGGGTGTATAATTTATTCCATGTTCAACCATAAATAAATATTTTGCACTATATCATTAATTTTTAATGATGTAATGCAAGATTATTGCATCCAGAGGCACTTTCTACATCTTAGTGCAAGGGAGATGTGCAATTTCTTGTGTTCAACATGGAGTTTTCATGTTGACATATGACGTTAAAAAAATATTAATAGCAAAAACATATTTCAATGTCGGCCTTAAATAAAATATTTCAATATAAACTTTAGATGATGATGATGGTGATGGTTAACATCCATTGAGACCAAATTTGGTCTATCAAACCTTAAGAAAAGGCAAGGAATTACTTAGTTTGCTTTAGAATTTTATTTATGTGGTTGAAAAGTTTTAAGAAAGACATTCTCAAATCACCATAGTTTTGATGAGTTAAAAGGTTAGGGAGGTCCATATTGTAACAAATATTTTGAAATTGGGCTCTAATGTGGGGATACGCTGGACATTCTAAGAGAAAGTGTTTTCCATCTTCAACCATCTTAGTGTCGCAAAGATGACAAATTCTTTCAACCTGTGATGTTTTAGGAATTGTCCAACGCCTTGTTTCACTATGGAGCTCGTGAGAGTTTGTTCTTATTTAAGCGATGTTAATTTTCTTCTTTACGCTAGTCAAAACAAAGAAATAAATTTGATCTTCTAGATTAGGGTTGATCACCTCCTTATAGTATATTAATTTTCTTGTATCCATAATTTCTCCTTAAATTTAGATGTAATAATATTTGTAATATTATAGTTATTCTCCAAAGTGACCTCTACCTTTATTCCCCAATGATTTAGCCAAGACTTGGTGTGTGTGTGTGTGTGTGGAGTTGACATGTGGCATATATAGACATATATATTTCAACATCAAACATAAATAAAACATTTTTCACTATATCATTAATTTGTAATAATTTAGTGCATTAATTTTAGTGAAAGTACACTTCAAAATGAACAAGTTGCATCTATTTAAGTAATTATTTAGTGAAGGGGTCAATATTAGTATGCTAAAGGTGGGAGTGAATTACATTACATATTGATATGAAACAATATGGAAAACCCTAGATAATAAAATACAAGTAGAATGATTGTGATTAGAATAGGAATAGAATAAGCATATATAGATAAGGAACTAGTTTCTTCTAAAATTCATGATCTCCCGGTTTCTAACTCACAGTTAGTTATTGTGACTCCTTCTTCAACAATGTGATAAGAAGTTCAAAAGAAAAAGGGAAAAAAGACAAAGATTGAGGATTATTTTTTAAACGGCAAGAAATGACATGTACATTACTTTTGTAATTTTAACCTTGGAAGTACAATCTGCACCCGTACTCATGTAAGTGCACTCTACATATATAGTTGTTTTACTATATATCATGCTTTGAGCACCTGAAGAATGTGATTTTCATTCTATAATGGAATAAATATATTGTGATTTTTTTCTTGGACACACACACACATATGTTAATACAACAAACACATATTGTTAAAGGAAAATATATGATAAACATATATTACCAAAGGAAATTATATAATGAGAGATATTATCAAACTCACTCCTAATTTTCTAAGCAATTGCATGCGAGTGCAACCAACGTAAATCCATTTTAACTCCAAATCTATCATGTGCCAACACGGATCAAATCCCTTGAGGTGGAAATATTTCCTCAATTCTTTTCAATCTAAAAAAATATTTTCACCTCAATGGATTTGATCCCTCTCGACACGTGATAGGTATTTGGAGTTAAGATCAATATATGTTGGTATCATTAAAAAATGTGTGAATAATTTGACCCATCTCCCAAAAACAAGTGTTTGAACTCTTTGTTACAAATATGCTATCACAAAAAAACAAGTGACTAATTTAATCTATGTACATTGAGGATTTGAAATTCAGTTTCTATGGCCTTTGTCTGATACATCAATGATTACAATTATAAATTGTATTGAAATCAACATCATTTTTATTTCAATGTTTTTAGAATTTTTAAAAATATACATTTGTGTTTTTCAATTAATTAGCAACAAATTTGAATAAGAATTTGATTTTTCTTTTTTCCCCTTCTTTTCTATTTAATTTTTAGTTATCAAATGAGTTTTCCACAAAGAGGTTATGTTTACTCCAAAGAGCTTACTTCTTCTAGACTGGATAGAAACATCATTTCCCTATCTAGCTCTGCGAGGGGTTTTCGACCGCGACTGCCTACAAAGAATAAGGAAACACAAATTCCATATCCACGTTGCAACACTTAAAGGAGGGTTGGGCACCTTAGCTACTCTGGAGGTTTCTTCTCCAATGGTCCACGTCCTTTAGGTTTATTGCTTTTAACTTTTTTCCCCGCAAGGACCAGTGTTGTTGGACAAGAATCCTACAAATGGCATGTTTGTTAACAAGTCTTACATTGAAAAGTTGTATTCACCTAATCCAATACCTAAGACCACTGGTAGCAGCCACATTGTACCATATTATGATCAAGTATCCCTTCACTTAGGTTGACCTCTACACATATTATGGTAGAGGCAATGATTCCTTTCATGGGGGTTATTATTCATTAGTGAGGTCGAGGGATTTTCAATCAATCAACTAGGTTTCTTAGGTTTTATTCTCATTGTAATATATTTTATCCAAATAGCATAGATAAGTCTAGGTATACATTTTTCAATTGGGTTTAGCTCGGGTGGTTGGGAGGAATGATTGTTATCCTCCCCACCCGTGTTCAATTCTTGCAAGTGACATGTTGAGCTCATAACAAGTATATTGTTGTAATGGCTTCACGTTGTGTTGTTGACCGACCTTGTGCCCTAAATACTCTAGGGTTTACCATGGGTATCATCTTCAAAATGAGGGGAAGTACTTGGGGGTTTTCCTCAGGCTTTGTAACCTAGGAAAAAAATCCTAGGTATACATCCTAAGTAATTTTATTGGAATGTATATTCTCGAGGCCCAACGATTACACTTAAAAAAATTGTGTAATAACTTGTAATTTGAATGTATTAATTAAAACAGCTTCTGATACGATTCTTCATAACAACAACGTTTGTAAGAAACACAAAAAGTTTGAAGTTTGTGACATAATTGGTTGTTCCCATAACTTTGAGATTTGGAAGTCTTTCATGCTTAGAAGGATTTGTGAGGCTTGATATAAGGTGGTTAATGGCCATCTTGGAATTTTTGAGGAGTAGGAAAGAGTGATTTAATCTTCAAACCTATTTGGACATGGAGAAATTAGATGTAATGTATTTCCAACATTCCATGGTTTCAAGCAAAAGGGTTCACTAAAAAGAGCATTTTTATTTGGAAGGATCCATGGGGTGATGATAGCATAGAGTGGATTGGGGTGTTTACTCATAGTTGTGGTCCTCTAACCTCATGTAAATTCATTATTAGATATTTGTAGGCTCTTATTTTAAAGGAGGACCTACCAAAGATGAATGGTCTTATACAAGGCCCCATCTAGAGAGATTGGTAATGGTCTTACAACAATAATATTTTTGAGTTCAATAACAAAAAGCTTTATGAGAATATGAATAAGCGTACAACTTCAACTCCTATTTTGAACAAATAATGGGGTAGCCTAAAAACATGTTTGAATGGATCTCTTTGTTGAGTAGTGTTTACTAATACAACTATCTTATTCATTGAGAGTGTTTGCATCATTGGTGATTTTTCAAGGCTTTCCCACCATGTTTAGATTTGTCAAATTTGGATTCACTATTGACATGTGTCCATAGTGTAGGGCCTTGGACAGAGTTAAGCATCTATTTTCAAAGTGTCATTTTGCTAAGTCATGTCGAAAAAAGTGTTCATGACAAATTTAATCTTCTCCTAAAAGGGTTATGATCTATAAATTGTCATGGATATTCAATTGGAAATATTTGTTACAATAGATCTTACAAGTTTCTACAAACTCTTTGTTATGCAATGTTTTACTTAAGATTAAGATTTAATATTACTAGTTTAACACTAAAAATATTGAAATAAGTTGAGACTAAAATAAAAGAAGCTAAAAAACAAAATACCACACCACCCAGACAATGAACACCAAATGTATCATATGAAACCCAATATGGGAATAACCAACCAAAAGGTGAGGATTATACATTTCTCTTTTCTTCTCGTATATGAAATGAAATACAAAGAAAGACGAACTCACTATGGAGTTGTCATGAACATTGTGGCATGTATGGCTACTATAGGGTCTTATAATTTCTACTTCCTCCTACTTCCTCTAATTTGATCATAATATCCCACTCCCTTGCTATGCTCAACTATGGAACAATAATCAATACAAAAAGAATGAAACCCCTTCTTCTCATAGTGGCCCAATGTTTAACATGTCCTGATAGTCATTTAGGGTTAGGGTTAGGGTTTTGTCATGCCTCAATTCCCAATAAGGGTTAGGGATTTGGACCCTCTAGAATCTTCTTGAAATTTCAAGTGTGACTAGCTTCACATGCGTGAGTAATAGGCATTGATGTGGCATCCACTTGGTGTCATGGTGGTCAAAAGCATAGGTCAACTTGTGGGAGGCATAACTTCTTCATATGGACCTTGAATGAGGTGATTTTTGTGCTATTGGAAAGCTCTCAACATGTAGAATAATGTTAGAGGGCTAGAAACTTTGTTTGCAAAGTTTTGACTCCAAAAGTAGTCATTCAATGCCCCAAATGAGCTTTGAAAGTTTTAGGACACCAAAAAATGACCTACACCAAAAATGAACTCTACAAGCTAATGACTCCAATTTTTCCATTCAAAAAATACCAAAATAAATCACAAATTATATAGTGATCCATTTTGGATCAAGTTCAGTTGTCTCTTCTTGGAGATTGCATGACTTTAGTTTTAAGCCATTACATTGGACACTGATAATGTAATAGGACCATAACTTGTATGCTTTGTGTTGTTTTCACTATAATTGTGTCTATGTGGTTGTGTTTGGGTCTCTTAATTCATTTAAAAAGGTTTTTTTTAATGAGTTCTCTCCTTAGATCATGACAAAGGGCTATTCGCTAAGAAAAGATGCTAAGGATTACTCTTTTAAGGCTTAATGCAACTTCATTATTACCTTAGGAACAACAAGGTGAATGAGTTTTTTTTTTGTGTCTTGTTTTTATATAGAAGATAAGTATTGTTCACATAAAAAGAAAAGTAACTTTTTTAATTGCAAGGTTTTTTTAAATGAGTTTTCTCCTCACGTCATGACAAAGGGCTATTTGCTAAGAAAAGATACCAAGGATTACTCTTTAAAGCTTAAGGCTTAATGCAACCTCATTATTGCCTTAGGGACAACAAGGTGAATGAGTTTCTTTTAGGGTTTGTGTTTTTACATATAACATAAGAAGTATTGTTCAATTAAAAAAACAACATTTTTAATTACAACGAATATTATCAAATTATAAATGATAATGATGTATTTATCTTTTTATTAATGTATTTTGAAGTTTATTTGTTTTTTTATAAACGTAAATTTTCATTTACATGTTATCTCAAACTCATATAATGTTGAGTGATATTGATCCCTACTCTTAGTGTACATAAGGTTTTTCTATAAATGTTGTAGACCTCCCTTTCCCTTTTGTATACGAGAATGTTTACTCTATTCTTATTTTGCTTGTTTGATTCTCCTTGTAATTCCTTTTATGATTTTAGAAACTTAATCATCAAATCATTGGTATCCTTCTATGAACAATGCTTCTAGTCAAAAGGCCTCTTAAAATGCATCTCCACAATCACTTACAATCCCTTGCCATATTTGGAATTTGAATTTTTTATTCTACAACTGGATAGGACATATCATATTCAATTTTTGTAAAGAGAGCAAATGGTTTCCCTCGAGTGGAGAGGATGAATCACATATAATCCACACACTTTATGTTTGGAAGGTTGGATTCCACCTACTCTCAATGCCTATGGTGGTTTACAATGCCATAAGTTTAGAATATATTCAGAATTTATTTTTTTATTGTAAATATAGAGCTAGGGAGAAAGAAGAAGTACTACATTGAAGAGTTTAACCCCACTCTTAACCCCACTCTTAACCCCACTCATAACCATCAGCAAAAGGCGTACATAGGGACCAATATTTCTTGGAGATCTAAAATTCTTATTGCTCAATTAAGGACTAACTCTCATCAACTCCGTTGTGAAACAGGGCGCTGGAAAAGGCCAAAAGAAAGGTGGGAAGAAAGAGTATGTACTTTGTGCTCATCCGAAAAAGTGGAAACAGAAAAACATTTCATTTTAGAATGTGAGGCCCTCAAAGACAGCAGGGAAAATTATGCAGGTATTCTGGCAACTAATTCTTGGGATAATCTATTCAGCAAAGAGTTTGTTGAGAAGTTGGGAGCGATTATTGTAAAACTTCACAGGAAAAGGGTCGAATACAAAAGCCAGATGGAAAAACAATCTGTCCCATAGTCTATTTTTAGCCTCATGGACGTTAAAAATACTTTCTTTCTTTCTTTCTTCTTATTTTATTAAACTTACATTGCCACTTGTAACAATTGATCCCCTGACATTTTTCATTGTAAAGTTCATGTATAGAGAAAATGAAATATACATGTAATGAATTCATATCGAGGTAAGGCTATAGTAGGGCATTAATATCGGAAGGTGTGTTTATGTACAAATGTAATCCAGTCATTCAAATTTCGTTAATTATGAACCGTACAAAATGTTATTGTTTCAAGACCTATGAGAAATTTGGGCTATCATAAAAATAAAAATAGGGAAATTTCATAAAATGATCATGCATTATAGGTGAAAGAATAATCATGTCTAATATATGAAAGAATAATATAAAAAAAATTACAAGCCAAAAGCATGCCAATAGGCATCATAGAGCAACGTTTGGTAGGAAAAAAGTTAAGAGGCATGTAAAGGGATGAAAGCTTTTTAAAAGCATGCCAATAGGCATCATAGAGCAACGTTTGGAGGGGAAAAAGTTAAGAGGCATGTAAAGGGATGAAAGTTTTTTAAGACTTGAAATGTTAGATTTATTGATGTAAAATGGATTTATAGAGTACTATATGACTTTGTTAATGCTTTAGAATTGGGAATATTGAATTTTGGACATAGAAGGGTTAGTTAGGGTTAAATCTTAAAAACTGCATTAATAAGAGGCATGTAAAGGGATGAATGCTTTTTAAGACTTGAAATGTTAGATTTATTGATGTAAAATGGATCTATAGAGTACCATATGACTTTGTTAATGCTTTAGAATTGGGAATATTGAATTTTGGACATAGAAGGGTTAGTTAGGGTTAGATCTTAAAAACTGCACTAATGGACTATAATGGTAAATCTTTTGTTTGAGAGTCAGAAAAATGAAATTTTGGGGTGTTAAACACCAAGGACCAAAGTTTTACGTGTCCTCGCTACATTCTATGTGTTCTTAGGTTTCTGATTGTGGTTCATTTTCATCAAAAAAAATTATGTATGCGAAAGTTATGCCCTCAACAAGTTAACAATCCAATTATTCCTCTCAAGTCCAAGTTGCAGACACATCAACTCACCATAATTCACATGTGTGGAACTAGTAATGTATGAAATCCACAAGATTCTTTTGGAAACATCAGGAAAATTCCAAGAGGAATTTGAAACCCTAAACCTAACACTAATTCAAGCTATCAAAAACTTAACCAAAGGGGGCGAAACATGTTCACTCTCTTTAGCCACCATTGTTGTTCCACGGTACGAGGAGAGTGTGGAGGAGATATTATAGAGCAAGGAAAGATAAGCATATTGTAGAGGATTATAGAAGAGCATAGTGTCCCATAACTTGTCAACAAGCATGACTAGCTTTGTAAGCTTCATAATATAAGAAGACGAAAGGCATGGTCCTTCATTTCTTAATGGTTTTCTTGTATTGGGTCCAATATAAAGTTTATGTTCCAATGTGTGTGTCTTTGCTATTGTAGTTCAATTTAATATCACAATAGTTAAAGTATTTGTCAGTGTTTTTTCTTTTCTATGTAAATATTTAAAAATGAAAAAAGAATAGTCACACAATTGAGCATGGTCTCATTATAGTCGTTGTAGCTGTAGATTTGTTTCAATGGGTCAACCATTGGAATATCCAAGGTGGTTTGTAGATTATATTAGTATTAGTGCAGTTTTATTTGGGTGTTTGTGTGGTTTGAGCGTAATATATTCTTACCTTAACTTAGAAATATAAGTTTGAAGTAGAGTCATGCCTTATGGATCTTGAGATTGGCATAAGAAAGGTTAAGAAGCAACCACAATTCATAGAAATGTAAGCCAAGCATTCAGAAGGACTCATCGATTAAGGAGAAACAAAATTTTCAAAGTTGGAAGCTCAAGTAGTCTACATTTCCAAGAGTATGGCCTTACTCAGGGTTGATCGACCTCTTTTACAAGTGACTTAAATCTCATGAGAACCCAAGATATGACGAGGAGCCAAGGAAAGAAGGAAGAACTGAAGCTTGAAAAATGGAACCCCAATAACCAATCTTCTATGTATTTGTTTAAAGTGGAAGTGAAGGTCAAGATCAAGCCCTACAAAGGTGAGGAAGATGCACTTAACTTGAGTCATTGGTTGCAACATTAGAAGTATATTTTAGTGTGCATAATGTACTAGAGGAGAATAATATAGCTTTTGCAAGACTCGAGCTAGAAATCCATGTATGGACTGTTGAAATTCCTAGATAACGGATTTAGGTATAATATTTCTGAAAACTGGTAATTACTTCTAACGATAATACACTTCCTTTTTAATTTTCAACATATCATTAAGCAATTACATTTCAGAAATTCAACCACATAAATGTAGTAGAATAGTAGAACAGTAAAACAATAGAGATCACAGAAAGACACAAGATTTACCCTGGGAAAACCCACGAGGGGAAAAACCCCGCAACCCTTTCAATAGATAAATTCTTTGTACAACAAGAGAAACACTTAGAACCTGGTCTCAGCCTTCAAGTCAAGCCCTAGATGTTTCGGCCCCTGCAATAGTTGCGGCAGCTACACAAAAGATGTGCATTGGATAGAGAGAGAGATTCTTCACATGTGCAAACTAGAGAAAGAGAGAGATAGACGAAAGATAGATGCCAAGAAGACTTCGCTTGAGATGCCTAGTTACTTCCAGAACCAACGAACATGTAATAGCTACAGTTGTTGAGGAAGGTGAGTTGCAGTGTGTACAAATGAAGAGCCCATGGTTGTATTTATACTAATTCGTCACTTAGTTTGGGGTCGACTTCTCAATTTTGTTGGGGCCGACTTTTACAAATAGAGCCAAAAAAATATTTTTACAAATTCAAAATTTCACTCTTGAAATTTCTAAAGAGGACTTTACTCAAAAATAATTTCCCCATGTCTCTGGAATTTAAATATGCTTTACAATATCCCGAGACATAAAATGTACATTATGAAGACCGACCATAGTTACAAAATTCAACACTCCCTCTTAACTAGGGAGGTATTCAGAATGACCATCTAAGTGTTCTTCATGTTTACAAAAATTTATCTATTAAAGGGTTATAACAAAACATCATGAGCATCAATCATCTATCTGAGCCATACTTCATCTGAGTAATCGGGATCGATATGCCATACTCCATCTAAGTAATCGGGCATGTTTCACATCATTCGGACCATACTCTAATTGAGTAATCGGGCATGATGTTGAATAAGTCGTGTGTTGAAACCCTGCACACTCAACAGAGTGTTCGACAGTTATCACTCACTCAACAGAGTGATCTGTGATCACAAGGACCGTTCTTCTAATATGGACATATGTCCTAGAATAATGTCAGTCCTCTCAGATGTTGAAAGCCATGCCATGGGCTACAGAGACCATTCCTATAGGAATGCCAGTCTCAGACTATTTTCTAATCGGGTCACCATATGTACCATAGAGATAAATATATACCCATATGTTCCTTAGAAAATATCAGTCCTGTATCAACCACCCTAATCAGGAATCCATGTCCTTAGGGGGAAGACTATTTAACTTGATCGGGCCATTAATTGTGCCTCACGAGAATATTGGTCCTTTACCCGACATCGCTACTTGTTCTAGATCGGAAGAACAAGNAGAATATTGGTCCTGGACCATTTGTCCAATCGGGCCACAATTTGTGCCTTAGGAAAATACCAGTCAATGATACGTCAACAATCTATCAACTTGGACCATTCTCAGTGAGAATGTTAGTCCAACAGTACAATGACTATCCATCAACACTCCCTCTCAACCATGGGAGTAATCTCCACAAGCCCCAGCTTGTCTCTAAAGTATACAAACTTCCCTTTGGACAAGGGCTTCATCAAAATATATGTTGTCTGCTCATCGATGGAGATGTACTGGAGCTTCACTTCTCCCTCTTAGACTTTATCGTGGAGGTAGTAGTACTTGATCTCAATGTGCTTCGACTTGTCATGGAACACGGGGTTCTCTGAAAGCCTCACACAACTTTGATTATCACAGTGTATCACAGTCAAATCTAGAACCTGATCAAACAATCCAGAAAATAGCTTACAAAGCCATACTGCTTATGTACAAGCATCACAAGATGCAATATACTCTGCCTCTTCGGTGTTGAGTGCGATAGACTTTTGCTTCTTGCTAATCCAAGATATCATAGCAGAGCCCAAATTGAAGCATACTCCTGAAGTGCTCTTTCTGTCATCTGCACTCCCTACCCAATCAAAATATGTATATCCATGCAGTTGTAAATCATTGTTTGAGACATATCTCAAACCATAGTTCAGTGTACCATGCAGGTATCTCAAAATATGCTTTGTAGTTGTCCAATGCACATGTCTCGGTTCCACCTGGAA
>SNQJ01S0061796.1:0-32124 GCA_010110895.2 Picea sitchensis | reverse complement strand
GAGATGATGAAGTTGTTTCATATCAAGATTCATATTCAAAGTACAAGGTTGATGTATTATTCAATTATGGTTCATAGGCCAACTTCATTGCAAAGGACATGATAGGTAAGCTTGGTTTAGAGATGCATGATCACCCTCTTGGTTTGCTGCTCCTTCTTGCACCGATTAATTGGCTTGCCACTTCTTCTAAGTGTTGGAGCATGATGAGTCTTTGATCTCTTCTCATCACCGCCCTTCTATAATCTACCACAATAAGGCTGAGGTGGTAGTGGGATGCCACCTTCATGCACTATTACTCTTTCTTTCGATGAGAAAACCAACTATGTCATGTATTTTGCCTTCATAAAAGTGGTCTTCATGGTTAAGGGCTTTTCCCCTCTACCAACAAAACCTAGGCCTTCATGCTCGACCCTCGGTGTAGCTAGAATGGGGATTATGACGTCTTGTCTTCTCTTGCCTAGCCATTGTCCATCGTAGTTCATTTTCTTTAACAATTTCAATCTAATGCCTCTGGCATGCGTTTCAAATTCACCAAAATTCTATTATGAAAAGAAAAAAAAGTTGAGCTTCCCAAAGTTTTCTTGGTCATGGTGTTGGCCTCAGTAGTGGCAATGGAAGGTGACTTTGCTTCCTTGGTCTCTTAGAAAACTTCTTGTATCTTTTTCAATGCCCCTTTCTTCATTGCCAACTCTTAGTGTAGTTGAGCCATCATCTGAGTGAGCATGTCCTCTTGCCAGCTATCCATATGGACGACCTTCTCTTCCAATTGCACAAGTTGCACTCTGTGCTTGTCCCATTGTACCATAACCGCAGTGAGGGAGTCTTGGCATTCATAAAACTGGTTCTTTAGTAGTGGAAACAACCTTATTGAGCTCTCAAGGTTCTTCTCCATATCCCTCATCCTCTGCTAGAAGATATGGATATGTTCCTTTAAGTGATTGTTCTCTTATTGAAGCTAGGTATTGATGGCCCTTAAGTCATCTAACATTTCTCTATTTTATTTTCCCATGTTGAGTATGTGCTCTCTTCAAAGTATAAATAGTTGTGTCACGATCAAGGATTCAACTACTCTTGTACCTTGTGATCCATAAACGAGGGACTTGTAGCCCACTCACTTCACTAACATTGATACTATGCGGAAGTGTATTTTTGAACTTTGTCTCTCTATTCTCAGTCTTATATAGAGAGTTATGTCTTCTTAAAGGCTACTAGGCCTATATTATTGGTGAAATTTTGAGTGCATCACTAGACCCTATCTCTAGAATGGCTACTAGGCCATTGTTCATCGTGTATCCTACAAATAACAACCAACTAGCCTCTGTCAGATGAAGGAAGGGCTATGATTATTGCTCAATTATCAGTATGAGTACCTCTGCTTCAAATACTTTGAATGTGCTAGTGGGAAAGCTACCAGTATGTGAAACCGATATAAACCCTGCATTATTATATAAGAGCTCTTGCCTGTAATTATGAAAATGTCATGTCCCCATTTTTGGATTCCCTTATTATGCGGTTATAGTCACTTTGGGAGGCTTGAGTTAGCTAAGTCAGAGGGGTGAGACTATGTCATCAGTGAGCTCGGAGGGTTTGGATGAGTTTTATGGGGCCAAACTTAGTTTATTTAATATTATTCATAATTAGGATCAGTTCCGCACAACTTGTTCTCGATTCCATTGCATTCCGGCGATTTTCATAAAGCAGGGTTATTAATGGGCATATTTTAATTAATTACACTAAAGGTACTATTTGGAGATTGTTTCTTCGAGAAATACCTTAGTGTAATAGATCTTTGGAATCGGGACGAAAATATCTACAGGATGGGATGATGAAAAGTGACTTTTAGTGGTCGAAGAAATCATAAAGGCGAATTAATCACTTTTTGAGTAAAAAAAGGTTCATTAAATTAATAAAGTGATTTTATGAGAAAATATTAAAGATGAATTAAAGTCACTTGAAGGGAAAAATGTGAAAAGGGGTATAAAAGAGAGATAGGGGCTCATATTCTCTCATCATGTTGATTGATATTTTGATATGTGGCCTCTTGCTTAGAGAGCTCTTGGAGCTTAGGGCTTTTAGGGTTTTACAGAGAAAACCCCAAGAATAGTTTTGGTGGTGAAACCGTCCACCCTAGATGGTCATTTTGGGAGAGAATCACTCAGATTTTCTCACTGAGTTTCATTGTCGGAGTAGAACATCATTTCTGATTCATATTTTGTGTAGCCATTTCAGTTGGATTGATTTTTATATGACCAGGGAGAAATATTACTTGGAGGGGCGCATATAGTAGTGGAGAAATTCATATTTTGGGGTTGTATCAGTTTCTACTTGTTGGGACTAGGTTGTATACATCTTAGGTGAGTTTTGGCATGAATTTGAGGTTATTTATCCCTTGGATCGAGTTGATATTTGGCAAGGAGAATTTGCTACAACGAGGGCACATTTCTCTTCATTGGAGCTACTATTTCATGTGGGAGATTCATCCTTTGGGTAGCCATCATTGATGTTACTTTGTGGAAGATTATTGTTGTTGATTTATTTTGTATTGGAGCCATTTCAGCCATAGAAAACAATCGCCATATCAGTATGCAAGTCTAGAAATTGTTTTGGCATTGAACACTTATATTATATAAATAAGTCAAGGATTGGAGGTATTTTGCTATTATTGTTGCAATCTCTTTTGGGTATTTATTTTCATATGTCTATCATGTATTCTTTCCATTTCATGATATTTTGCACACTTAACAATTCTAAAACACATTAAAACAAAAGCTACAACATTAGCATACAAAGTGTTTGACAAAACACTTAAACCAACCAGCTTCAAATAAACATAACAACAAGCATAAATTCATAGCAACCACTCATTTGAAAGGGATTTAGGTGTTGCATATGATGTGTTTGACATAATATTCAACCCTTAAACTTGAGTTAATTGGGACAACAAGTATTGAAGTGATTTCAAGGGAGTTGGGAACTTGTATGTCAAGTGTTTGACGAAATTCCCCAACCAACTAAATCATATTTTAGCACATATTCTATAGTGGATTATTACAATGGTATCAGAGCATGATCCTTTGCAGCTGTGAGGTTTGAAGGGCAATGTTGATAGTAGATACATATCAATTTTGGGAAAAGATGAAGACATAAAAGGAGCTTACAGTGGAAATTTGGAAAATCATGCAAGAGCAACAGAAAAGTATAACAACCTTGTTAGAACATTCAGAGTGGTTCAGGAACGAGAAAAAGAGATCCACATTCAAGATAGTTGGTAAGGTAGAAACAACACTTCATGATAGAGGCTTGAAAGGATCACAGGTTGACTCCCTGGATGAGCATACACCCATCCATGATGCAATTTTGTGTGATGAGGGTGACATAGCAAAAACTTTGGGAACATCATCAAAGTTTCCCCATGAGGTAACGACATTAGTCCATGTGTTGGAGAGGAGGATAACACATTAGGTCATGAGGAGGAGGTAGGATTGTCACCTTGTCATGAGGTATGTGATTACTTTGGTGTGAGTACACCTAAGGGCGATGAGGTATTGGCATTAGACGATCCACCCTTGGAGACTGATATTATTCCACAAGAGGTGTGCATGACTGAGGATCAGAGTAGCGGAACTGATACCTGAGAGTGTTCTTTTGTGGACCCCACACTTGATTTGGGCAACAACACTTATGGGGTAGTAGTTCAACATGATGTGGATGATTGCTCATATGAGTCTCACCATTTGACAGGGTAGTTGAAGGGTAGTGAGGGTATGATTGTGGCAGCCGTGGGACACTTTGATGCTACATACATAATGGTGGGAGAGTGTTGTTGGAGAGCCACAATGGCACATGATAGTTTTGGAGGTGATTTTTTCATTTCGGATTTTCAGACACTCAAAGAGGCAGTGGGAGTGATGAGGTATGACTACCAACATCTCCTTATGGATAGAGATTACCTTCTAGTGATTGGTGAGATGTACCATGGGGCACTAAAGGAAAAAGAGAATGAGGTGGAGCAGATTCGGGAGGAGTTGAGTCAAATATCTCCTTCATCCATTTTAGAGGATGACCAGTCATATCTGTTATCCTTATCTCAGGAGGATATAAGTGACATGGATGGTTTGATGGAGAAGCATTCAGACTTCTAGGCAATTGTAGGGAGAGATGACCCAAAGACTCATGAGGGTGCACATGTGTTGCAAGGGCCACTATTTTTGGAGAGCCCATTGATGGCTCAAGTCCTGACTCTTGATCAGATAGTTGAGCATGCATTCATGGATTGTAGAGACATGTACACTTCAGATGAGAACACATCCATTTGGGATCCAGGGTTAGTTGTCACCCATGATGATGACATGTCTATACAAGATCCAAGGTCAGTAGATACTCATGGATTGGTTGATACAGTGGTACATCCAAGATACATGATGGTACTGAAGGACATAGGAGTATGCAATGGTATACAGGGGCATACAATGATGAGAAGTAGTATGCAGTGGCATGCAGAGGTGTACAATGGTGCACATGGGGATGCATTGGAGTGCAGGGCAGAGGCATACTTGATGAAGCATGGAGTTTCCAGTGGAGAGCGTTCCACTCGGTTGCCGCAATGCATGGATTTTGGAGATCATATCATTAACAACCGTAGTACTTGTGATGATGGAGAGTGTGGTTGACCATCTATGTGAGGAGACACCTATAGATGTTGGTGATGGTATGAAAGTAATATGAAGTTTAGGAGACTATTCAGTTAGTTCGTGGACATATGCGGATGAGTTCGTGGTCACACCCTTGGGATTGACCAACACATCGACCACTTACCAATCATGCATACATTTGCATAGGTTTATGTTTCCATTCTTTATTGATATCATCGTAGACAACATGATTTTGGAGGATCACCAGAGACATTCGGATGAGACATGGGGAACTATGGGCGTGACAAAGATATTTCATTTGGGGTGTGTGGTCAGTACACATGTGGGTCGATACAGACTAGAAGATGACATGATCTATTCTAGAGATAGAATATATTTCGCCCCTGAGTCCATGATCCAGAATATATTTGTTGAACAAAATGAATATAGATTATTATCAAAATATGCTTAACACAGAATGACAGATATACAGTAAAACATGTTTCTATTCAATAAGGAAATAAGCTGAAACTGTAAAATGCAGCGGAAACAAGCTTGCTAGAATGGTGGCGGCTTATCTGTGAGAAGAGAAGTGACGACTGCACTCATTCGCAAGAATATCATTACAATAATGCTTTGAAGGCATTTTTACAATAAATAGGAATTTCAAAAACCCTTGACATCCAAAAAACCTAACCCTAGGAGATGAAGCGCCAAAAGTCATGTAGGCCATGTTTGGGTAAGTTAGTATATCAACTTCCTTGGGTTGTAACTTTTGCATACGATCTTCGTTTCAAGCGCACGATAGCCCATTGGAAAGGTCTATCTGAGGACTACACAGTATTGCAACTATATATCAAACATCATTTTGATTGTGGTGATCCCTAAAAAGCATTGTTTAGGGCCTCAAAACGGCCCCGCAAGTTAGGGACCCGAAAACTAGGGAAAAACTACCAAACTGGAAAATTACCAAAATGAGCCAGTTGAAATAGGTGGGAGCCCACCGACATCGATATGGATCGATCCTCCCCACTTAGGAAGCAATGGTGTCCATTATGTTGAGTTCCCCCATCAGATGATGAAATTTCTGTTGAATTTGGCCTCGGGTGAGCCACTTGCCTTGGTGCAGGAGTTGCCTTGCTTTGACAACTTGATAAAGTTGGATCCTTTGCTAGCGAGTGCCCTTGATCTGTTTGTCCACAATCCAATCACTGGATGCTTGTTGTATGCAGTCGAGGTTGAGCTATGTTGGTGTCATTTGTTTTGTTATCTCTGAGGTGTCCAATAATGGTGGGAAATACGATCGAAGGATATCCACGTTGAACCTTGGGTGCAAGCCAAGGAAAGGAGGAATGTTGAGCTCGAAAGAATTATCCCCCACAACCCTGGTGATGGTGTACGACCCATAACAGAGTGGGAAAATCTTCCAATGGGGTCCTGTAAGGCACTCTTTCTGCAAGTGCAATCAAATTTTTTCGCCAACCTGAAACTTATGCGGCACCCGGTGTTGATCATGGCGCTGCTTGTACTTGTCATTAGAATTTTGTAGGATATCCTGAACTTGTTGGAGGATGTTCTAGATCTACTCAATGAATTGGGTGGCTTTTTCAAATTCAGTTGGAGCAGGAGATGAGTCGGTCAAGGTTACCGCAAGGGGTAGTGCAACATCTATGGGACCCAATGGTTGGAATCCTAACCCCACCTGAAAGGGGCTGTGTTCGATTGAGCTATGTAGGGCTCGGTTGTAGCTATGTTGAACATAGGGGAGACACTCGTCCCATGTGAGGGTGTGCTTGGAATTATACATGCGCAGGATATACACAATCATTCGATTTACAACCTCGGTTTGGCCATCTGTCTGGGGGACTCCGAAACTTATAGCAGACCTTGCGGTTGAATCTATGCATTTGCATTCTACTAATAGAATTTTGCAGGGATATCCCTAACTTTGTTGAGGACGTTCTAGATCTACCTAACGAATTGGCTTTTTCAACTACTTGGATGGTGGAGATGAGTCTACTATGTTACCGCAAGGGTAGTGCAACATCTATGGGACTCCAATATTGGAACTTAACTCCAGTAATGTATTCATTGAGCCGTAGGGCCTCGGTTGTAGCTATAATAACATAGGAGACACTCGTCCAGCGAGGGTGTCAATTATACATGTGGATACAATCATTCGATTACAACCCTACTTTCAATATCCGTCAGGGTAGTCATGGATTTGGTGATTTTGCGTCCAAAGAAGGACTAGAGGCTTGACCAGAATGTTCTGAGAAATTGATTGCCCCGATCTGAGACAATGGTTTGTGGGATTCCAAAATTTACCCAGACTCGTTCAAAGATGAGCTTGGCAGTGGCCTATGTTGTGATGCTCTTATTGTAGACGGCCATAATCACCATCTTAGAAAAGTGATCCACAACCAAAAAAACAAATTCATTGCTCTGCTTGGTGGATAGGAGGCCCGACATGTAGTCCATTGAGATGGATTCCCATGGCATGTCAGGAGTAGGAAGAGGGGTGTACATGCCTTGTTTCTTAGTGGCTGGTTTGGAAATCGCACAGGCAGTGCATGACCTGATATACTTTTTGACCTCCTGTCAAAGTTTCGGCCAATAGAAATGTTTCTGCAACATTGCCACTGTCTTTTTGATGCCGAAGTGTCCTGCCATCTGACTGTAGTGGGATTCCCAGATCATCTTTGCTCCATCGCTTAATGGAACGTAGATATGGCCCAGATGACACAACAACCCATCTTGAAGATGGAAATTAGTGACAATTGCGTTTGCACCCAACATTTGGTAGGTGGTGGCGAAGTCTGGGTCTGTCTCGTAGAGTTGGGGCCATCGAGAGGTCTCATGGACACAAGAGTCTAGCACCATGGTGAGTCACAACTGGCGGTCTCCTGAGGCAATCAATGACGCGGTTGGTGCTTCTCGTTTTATACTTGATGTTGAGGTGGAATTGTTGCAAGTATGTGGACCACTTCTGATGGTGGTCATTTTGCAATTAGCCTTGTGTCTGCATGAACTACAGTGACTTATGATCAGTCTGGATGATTGTCTCCTTCCAAGAATGTAATGTCTCCATTGGTGGTAGGCTTACACAATGGAGTACATTTCTTTTTCGTAAGCAGGGTACTTACAGACAACATCTGATAGTGTCTCACTATGATAGGCCACGGGGTGGTCATGCTGAGTGAGAATGATACCCACAACATAGTTTGAAGCATTTGTCTCAATCTCAAAGGGTTACTGCAGGTCCGGTAGTGAAAGTAGTGGGGTTGAGCACAAGTGTTGCTTTAAATCATCGAATCCTTGTTGTTGGGACTAACCCCACACAAAATTTGCCTTACCACCACCCCTAGTTACTTGGTTGAGGGCCCATGCAATAGGAGAGAATCCCAACACGAACCTGCGGTAGAAATTCGGAAGGTCCAAGAAGCTTTGAAGCTCAGTGAGTGTGGTTGGGGCTGGGCAGTCACAAACGACTTGGATTTTGGCTAGATCCACATGTATGCCATGCTGGTCAACAATGTAGCCCAGGTAATGAACCTTGTCCATGTTGAAGGAGCATTTTTCCAAGTTTGCGTAGAGCTGGTGTTGTTGCAGGGTGTGCAGAACCTGCTGAATATGTTGCAAGTGTTATGCCCAAGTCTTGTTGTAAATGAGGATGTCATCCAGATACATCGTTACAAAAGTATTGGTGAATGGTCGTAGGATATCGTCCATCATCCTCATGAAAGTGGTTGGAGCATTTGTCAAACCAAAGGGCATGACCAACCATTCAAAAATACCTTCCTTTGACTTGAAGGCAGTCTTCCATACATCTGTTTGTTCTATCGGGACTTGGTGGTATCCAGACTTCAGATCAATCTTATCGAAGTATTTGGCCCCCGTGAGATAATCAAGGAGGTCGTCGATTCGGGGAATCGAGTACTGGTTTCTGAATGTGATTTTATTAAGGGCCTGATAATCAATGCAGAGTTGTCAGGTTCGATCTTTCTTTTGTACCAACATGATTGGGCTCCCGCAAGGTGATGAGATGGGATGGATGTGCCCCTTGTGGATCATTACTTGGATCTGTCGCTTGATCTCCTCATTCTCTAACAGAGAGCAACGATAGACTGGCCCATAGGGAAGTGGTGTGTCGAGGGTCAGATAGATGGGGTGCTTGACTTGACAGTGCAAAGGTACCCTGATAGGTGAGGAGAAGATATCTGAGTATTCTTCCACGACCTTATCCACTTGATTTTGTTGTGTGGAGAGGTCGGTCGCAAAGACCCTCGATGTGGCTGCAATATTTTTCTCATTATGAGAGTGAATCATGAAGAAGACACAATTCCTTGTCTAAGAGATGACCTTTCTGCATTGCCTGGCAGAGATCAAGGAAATAACACTAGGTGGGACCGCCTCAGGTATCCTGTACAATTTCTTGTTCAAAATGATAATAACACTGTGAGGCCTAGAATCATATACAACATGACGTTTCCATAAATATGGTTGGCCCAAAATAACATTACAAACTTTGAGAGGGGAAAAATCACACAATACCTCGTCTGTGAAGGGATTGATGTCGTATGATAAGTGACATTGTTGGCTGACATGGATGTCGCTTCCTTGGCAGAGCCATCCGATGGTGTAGGGCTATGGGTGCAGCATTGTTGGCATGGCGAGTTGCTTGAAAACCTCTGATGAGATGAGGTTCTTCTGGCCACCACTATAAACGATGAAGTGCAGAGGGGTACCCTTCACCCACATCTGTGAATGAAAAAGGCGCTTGCCTTCCTCTGGCTCATTTGGTTCATCGGGTTGGAGCTTGGTGTTAGCAACGGTAACACTTGGTTCTGTGTCTATGATCTGTCTCCCCCTTTCTGGTTCTAACTCGGAGTTAGAACCCGCATCTGATTCAAAGGCTTTCACCTCAGCCATTAGCGATTGCTTCAAACGACAATCAACATTTTTATGCCAGGGGCTCTTATGGAAGTCGCACCACTTCCCGGTATCTTTCTTTGTCTTTTTGGTGCTCTTCTTTGCTTGTGGCTAGGACTGGTTGTCCTGAGGATGTCCTTCTTTTCTCTGTCCTTTGTTCTGTGGGTTGGGGCTGCCCTTTCCTGGCTTTTGCTATGAGGGGTTCCTATGCCCAAATTGCTGCGTCTTTTGTTTGACCTTCTGCTAGATTTTGATGGCATATAGGTAGGCTGCGCCCAAGGATGAGATGTACAGAAAATCCATTTCATCCTGGATGTATCTATGTAGACCGTCGCGATACTTGAGCACCATATGCTGCTCAGAATATTTGATACCCAGCTTGGTGCGCAAGGTATGGAAGATATTTGTGAACTCGGGCACCGCTTGGTCTCTTTCTTGCCGCAGCGTGGTCCATTTTGTGTACAGGTCATCATAACTTCCAACAGGGTAGTATTGTTCCTTAATAGCATCCCTGAAGGACTCCGAGGTGACTGTGACTGTAAATAATGAGGGTTTCTCTATTTCCTTTTGCTCACAAAAAGTTTCCCACCAATCTTTGACATGGGGGACGACTTTGAGGAGAAAAAAAGTAATCTTTTCTCTATTCGAGAAGTTATGGACAAAGAAATAACCTTCTAGCATATTCAACCATTTGTCTACCTTATCTGCGTCTATCTGACCTTCAAATATAGGAATATCAAATTTGATTTGTACCTTGAAGGGGGCGGCACCTCCGTTTGAGGAACATGTGTTGCTTGTTGGTAGTCACCAAAGGATTCACACAAAACTATCCATCATCTCATTCCTCTGTTGCATGAGGGATTCCTTGAGCAAAATTTTGAAGGGATCTCCTATACCATCATCTTTATTTTCTTCTGCCATGAGAGGTCATTTGGGCGTGTGAGATCTTTTGTCCTGAAGAGAAACAAGCTCGAGACCCAATTCTTTGTACCCTGACCTCGTTGGGGACATGCATTAAGAACGACAAGAAGTAGACCGCTCTTATACCACTGATCCGGAATATATTTGCATAACGAAATGAATAAAGATTATTATCAAAACATTCTTAACATAGATTAATATATATATAGTAAAACTAACTTCTATTCAATAAGAAAATAAGTTGAAACTGTAAAATCCAGTGGAAACAAGCTTACGAGAATGGTGGCAGCTTATCTCTGAGAAGAGATGTGATGGCTGCGCTCATTCGGAAGAAGATCATTACAATGAGGCTCTGAAGGAATTTTTACAATAAACAGGAATGTCAAAAACCCTAGACATCAAAAAAACCTAACCCTAGGAGATGAAGCGCCAATAGTCATGTGGGCCCTGTTTGGGTAAGTTAGTACATCAACTTCCCAGGGTCGTAACTTTTGCATACGATCTTCGTTTTAGGTGCACGATAGCTCGTTGGAAAGGTATATCCGAGGAATAAACATTTTTTTTCTATCTTTTAAAGGTCATTTTGACTCTAGCGAGCCCTAAAAAATGTTTTTTAGGGCCTCAAAATGGCCCCGCGAATCAGGGACCCAAAAACTAGGGAATAAACTGCCAAACTGGAAAACTGGCAAAATGAGCCAGTTGGAATAGGTGGGAGGCCACCGACATCCATCTGGACTAGTCTAGGCATAGGGAGATGATCATGTGGATGATATAGGATACACTTTTCACATGGAATCTAGGAGACTTGTATGAGTTTGAGGCACCATAGAGGGCATAGCCTCTTTACATGAGGGTCTCTAGATTCCAGGCTTTGCTTGCATACATTGTCAAAAGTGAGGATGGAAGATTTCTCTTTGCGAGTTGGAAGAAGCAAGACAGATTAGTAGGAATGGGGTTGATTCCTAGTATCAGGTTTTCATCAGTTGGTTGCATACATGGTTCAGTATATTGGCTCAACTGGATTCCAATAATTATCAGTATGGCACAACAACAATGAGTGGGAATTGGAAGTAGTGGACTTCCAAATTGGCTATGGTATCTAGGGATTCATTTGGTCGGTAGTTTGCTTCACTTCTTGATGGATTGGGTTGCACCAACGAGCGATCTACCTCAGTCTTGGATTGTCATGAGAGGGATTGCTAGGATTTGTTCTATATGGCGAGACATGTTCTCTCTTTTGATACCCATGATCAAGTATGGTGGTGGATTTGCAAACTTTGGTTCCATAGGGATATGTTTAGAGATTATGCTTCTTGATAGCAGGCTCAGTCTTTACAGGTATTTTAGCATGGGGTTCCAAGAGTGGAGGATCCAGTATGTGTACATTGGGCATACATTCATGACTAGAGTGGTGCAACGTGAACATGATGGTCCCTTTCAGAGATTAGCATGGGACCCTGGGATTACAAGGCTTAGCAATTTAACGACTGTCAGAGATAAGATGGTCCTTATTGGGGAAAATCACTCATATTTTCCATTGGGCTTCATACTAGAGGAGGGTGTTTCACTTTCTAGTGATTCAATGAGTTGTGGTAGCGCCTCACTTTGGTGGTTATACATTCAGTTGGAGGAGGAAGTGCATGTCTTTGCGAGGTTGTGGAGGCCAGTATCAATTTTCGTGAGAGTTGATCATTATTTGCAAGAGATTACTGCTAGGATGCATGGGATTGGTTCCCTAGTTGAGCAGTCCTAAGGAGTTGATCGAGATTTCACAATATCAAGTTGCTCTATTTATCGATGGGATTCATGAAGCCTCATTTGTTCGTACCTCACAAGATAAATATTTGAGTAGAGGATACTTCATGAAATATCTCAAATCCCTTAGATCTGGATATTTACTGCTACGTTAGTGATCTAGTTGCAGATCTGATACTCTGGGGGTTTATGGATGCAATTTTAAAGGTTTTTGACTGCGGTTTTGTGGTGTTTATATCATGCATGCAATTGTTTTGGAACCAAGAACAACTCAAAAGCTTATATTAAGTAAAATAACGGAAAATACAGTTTTGCATGCAACAACGGAAGGAAATAACATCACCTAGATCTCGCAGAAGAGGATATTAGCTGGAATACAACATAAAAATATAAGAAAAATACTCGTAACAAGTAGGACTGGCTGGATCTGTGATCAGAAATGTGTAACCATTGCATGTGAGACTGGATCTGATGCATGCAACCAACAATACACCTGAAAATTGTTGTTGGAGACTGGGAAACTCGCCCTGGTGGCTACGCTCATTGGATCAACTTGGAATCAGTCTCAATTGAGTCGCCCTAGTCCCTAGGATCCTTTCTGTGACTATCGTCCTGAAGATATGTCCATTATCGATATGTATGAATCCTGACTAGACTCCCTTGAGTTTGCGCACTTCCTGAATCCCACTGTCACGCCCTAGGTGATTTGAAAATCAAAATCTGACTATGTTTGTCTCAATGAGTGCTCCTTCATCTCCTCTATACTGGGTCGAAAGGGAATCGTCAGATCTGACCTGGTTGTCCCTCTAGAACCTTGATTGAGTATCCTCAAGAGTGGCGCACTTCCTGACTCGGAATCACGCTTTGGGAGATTCCTTCGTCTGAATAGACTGATACTAGTCTCAAAAGATGTGCCATGGTTTCCTCTCCAATGGGTTGGAATGAATTGATTGAATCTGCCCTGGATGGGCAGTGTTACCTCCAGAAGTCTCCTAAAATCCTCACGCCCTCACCTACTGAATGCGCAAGGGATGAACTGGACTTGTATGTTGTTGTTGAATATCAATGAAGAACCTGGATGCTACCTTTGATGGCTAGGGTGTGTCTCTCAACACCGAATCCGATCTGTGGTGGTGGTTTCATCCAGAAACCCACAAAACAACTAAGGTCGACTTCCTCTCCTCTGGAACCTGTTTCTCAAATCAATAATCCTCAATAATGAGGAATTAGGTCAAATTCACCCCCTTTATACCTCCTCCATCTAATTCTTTGTTGACATGCATAGCTTAAGTGAATTTTCCCTAAGTTCTGATTTATTATTCACTTAAGTCGCTTAGACCCCCCTTTTTAGTCTAATTAGACATTCACTTTATCACTTAATCACTTTTCCCTTTTGATGTCGCTTTTTTGTTACACTTTGATGAGATGACATTCATTAGATAAATCGTTCCCCTCTGTGCCCGACTATAGTCTACGGGAACTTGTAGACTACTAAGTCGCTCCCTGCTAGGGTAATCATTGGGAAAGGACATCACACTTCACATCTTCCAGGTTTGTTAAGGACCTTGGTATCATGATCAGTTTCAGGTGGATTCAATTTGTGGGATACCGGGTTATGATGGCATTGCTTGAGGACAAGCAATATTTGGGACGAGAGGAATGTCATGTTCCCATTTTTGGATTTCCTTATTATGAGGTTAGAGTCACTTTGGGAGGCTTGAGTCAACCAAGTTAGAGGGGTGAGACTATGTCATTAGTGAGCTCTGAGGGTTTGAATGAGTTTTATGGGGCCCAACTTAGTTTATTTACCATTATTCATCACCAGGATCATTTCCACACAACTTGTTCTTAGTTCCATTGCATTCCGACGATTTTTGTAAAACGAGTTCATTAATGGGCATATTTTAATTAATTACACTAAAGGTATTATTTGGAGCTTGTTTCTTGGAGAAATACCTCAGTGTAAAAGCTCGTTAGAACCAGGGTGAAAATATCTATAGGATGGGATGATGAAAAGTGACTTTTAGTGGCTAGAGAAATCGTAAAGGATAATTAATCAGTTTTTGAGTAAAAAAATGTTCATTAAATTAATAAAGTGATTTTATGAGAAAATATTAAAGATGAATTAAAAGTCACATGAAGGGAAAAGGGTGAAAAGGGGTATAAAAGAGAGATAGGGGCTCATATTATCTCATCATGTTGATTGCTATTTTGATATTTGGCCTCTTACCTTGGAGAGCTCTTTGAGCTTAGGGTTTTTAGGGTTTTATAGAGAAAACCCCAAGATTAGTTTCGGTGGTGAAACCATCCACCCTAGCTGGTTATTTTGGGAGAGAATCACTCAGATTTTCTAATTGAGCTCCATTTTCAGAGTAGAACATCATTTCTGATTCAGATTTTGTGTAGCCATTTCAGTTGGATTGATTTTATATGACCAGGGCGAAATATTGCTTGGAGGGGAGCATCTAGTAGTGGAGAACATCATATTTTCGGGTTGTATCAGTTTCTACTTGTTGCGACCGGGTTGTATACATCTTGGGTGAGTTTTGGTGTGGATTTGAGGTTATTTCTCCCTTGGAAGTTGATATTCAACAGGGAAAATTTGCTACAACTAGGGCACATTCCTCTTCATTGGAGCTACTATTTCATGTGGGAGATTCATCCTTTGAGTAGCCGTCGTTGATGTTACTTTATGGAATAATATTTTTACTGACTTCTATTTTATTGGAGCCATTTAAGCCATAGAAAACAACCCCCATATCATTATATGCAACTCTGGAAATTGCCTTGGCATTGAACACATATATTATATAAATAAGTCAAGGATTTTAGGTATTTTTCTATTATTGTTGCAATGTCTTTTGGGTATTTCTTTTCATATGTCTATCATGTATTTCCTTGCCATTTCATGATATTTTGCACACTTAACAATTCTGAAACAGATTAAAACAAAAGCTACAACATTAGCATGCAAAGTGTTTGACAAAACACTTCAACCAGCCAGCTGCAAATAAACATAACAACAAGCATAAACTCAGAACAACCACTCACTTGGAGGGGATTTAGGTGTTACATATGATGTGTTTGACATAATCTTCAACCCTTAAACTTGAGTTAATTGGGACGACAAGTAATGAAGTGATTTGAAGGGAGTTGGGAGCTTGTATGCCAAGTGTTTGACGAAATTCCCCAACAACCTAAATTAGATTTTAGCACAAATTTTATAGTGGCATATTTAAGATTGCAATTTGATTTGATGTGTATAGAGCACATATTGTTTCTTTTATATAAATGTCTTTTGCACTTTGTCTTGAAGGCATGGACGATTGGCCATGGAATGCAATTCAATAGTATTTTCGACCTCTATAATATCTACTCTTTGAATATCTTCACTTCTCTAGTGAACTTGAAGCCACCAATGAATAACTTGTGGATTCATGACCCTATGCGTGAATCTTCACTTCTCTAGTGAACTTGAAGCCACCAATGAATAACTTGTGGATTCATGACCCTATGCGTGATGGTTGAATCCTTTAAAGACTCATGTGGTAGGAGATCTAGAGAGTTCTATTGATCCAAATAATTCTCATGGAATAGAATTCTACCTATCTCTGCAAGTCATGGGGAGCTTAGGAATTGCTACAGAATTACCCATGGCAGACATGCTTTTTCCCACACATGCCATCATTTTGACATTTGCTATGGAATAAAATGATTTATTTTCAATGGTAAAATCGATGAGCCTCCAATCCAACGTTTTAAGAAAGAGAGAGATTTCCATTAGGTTGTGTACGACCATATGACATGCATGGAGATTTCTCTGAGATGTAGATGCGGTCGTACAACCTTGTACAACCTTCAACTATGCCAATTAATGGTTGTGTGGCTTTTGGGAAGCAACAAACACATAAGTAGGTATGAAATCAAGCTAGAGAGTGGGAATTATCGTTTTGGGGATGAATGAGTATGCCTAGCAAGTAGGAATTCAACCTAGTCAAATGTGAAATTGACCATAATCAACTTAAGGAGAAGAATTGTAGCCTGGAGGAGTGAGAAATTTTCCCAATATCCATAAGTAAACCAAATTAGAAACTACCTGCTCCTTCCAAACCCAATCCCAACCCACCCTGAAATGGAAGAGGTTTACTAGCCATTGGATTTCATCATTTGTTGATGGATAATGAAATTCTAAGTGCACTCGATAGAGCTAAAGATGGGAATGGGTTCTCACACCAACAAGAAAACACAAGCAATGATTAAATACAAAGGGTTTCTTCCAATAACTCACATATAGAGCCAAACACATAATTTGAATTTAATGCCACATATATTTTACCATAACAATCCATTGAATGCAACTATAAATGAAAATCCATCACACGACAACAATTATATACAAAGGATCGCTTCCAATAACTCACATATAGAGTCAAACACATAATTTAACATCAATGTTACACACATTTTACCATAACAATCCATTGAATGCAATTATAAATGAAAATCCATCACATAGTGATAAAATCACACACACAATCAAGACAGATATTTTACCCTGGAAACCCAAATGGGAAAACCAACTTCGAATAGTTGCTCAACTTTCATTTCAACAATCTATGTTTACAATGTTGTTCATGCTCTTTGTGCATCCTCACCTCCTTGGCCAAATGACCCCTTGAGAATGAAGATAAAGGATGAAATAGGGAGAGTTAGGGCAATGGGAAGGCCAAAGAGCATGACCTTTCATTTCCCATTCCTCGGTCTTTTGTCTCCTATTTTATTTTTTTATTTTTCATTAAATTCTTTGTGTTTTCTCTCATTTTGTCTTATTCCACTTTTACATTTACATTGGCTTTCATGGTTTATTTAACCTTCAATCATTGCTTAATCTCACTTGCAAGCATTGAATCTTACAAGCATTCGCTTGTTTGGATCTATTTATGATCATTACTAATGCTCATTAAGAAAGCAACCACCATAGAAGTATAAAAATTCGTTGCAAAAGCCATGGGGAAACTACATAAGCAAGACGAAGCTCGTAAAGAAAAAAGGTGGAATTCATATGTTCAAGATGATGGTGAGTGAGCATGAGGAATGCACTAACACATAGATTAGATGTGAATAAATAGAAAACTAACTTTACATGACAATGTTTTTAGATTAATATAATTTTTTATTTTAATTTGTATTTTTTTAAATAATCAAAAAACAAATGAAAATAGTTTTTCCAACCAATTTAATTAATCAAAAATTAATATTTTAATAATAATAATATATATATATATATATATATATATATATATATTAAAAATCAATTATAAAAAAATACTACTCACAATTTTAGAAAATAGTAAAGACTATTTTAATTTTTTTAAATAATTATTTATTTATTTATTTAAAAAAAAACAATTAAAAAAAAACAATACTCACATACTTTAGGAAATAGTAAAAACTCTTATGAAAAAATTATAGAGTCAAAAGCTTTGGATTAAAAAGTGAAACTTATAGTCCATGATGCATGTATGGATGGACTAATAATTTAAATTAGCTTTCCAATATTAATCATTTAAATTGTGTTTATAAGGAGCAAATAATCTCATTTCTCCAAGCATATATTTTCATTTCATAGGATTTTGGAAGGTAAGAAGAATATGCAATGGAATTCCAATTCAAAGTTTATCTTCTGAAAACTCTCTTGAAAGTTGGAATCACAGTGGGAAAATTTGAACTCTGTAACTGGGTGGGAATTTTTGAGCTTTAATAATGGCGAGTGATCAGCGATTGGGATTTTGGCATGTTTACAGGAAGAGTGTGCTTGTCATTGATGGCAAGAACAACAACGACGCCAGGCGGGCACCATAAGTCTTTTAGGAAAACGCAAAAGGGTCGAGTCCCTTAGAGACTGAATAAGTTCGAGAAGCTTAGAAGAGATAGTGTAAAGAGTGCACAAGAGTCAGACTTATTCCAAGTCCCGAAGCTCATTAGGAATAGTGCAGAGTTTCATGCAGAGCGCAAGTGTGTGCCAGGATCGAGGTTAAATTCATTACCAAAGCTCAGGAGAGATAGTGTTTTCAGAAACGCAGACAAGACCCAAAGTCATCAGGACTCGCAGAAGGATCAAAGGTCAAGGCCTTTGACACTTAGAAATTCTTCCAAGATCGCGAGGTAAATCCTAACCGTCCATCGAGAGAGGACACGTGACGAGAGATCAACATTTCGCTGACTCGCAGATCAGGAAATCAGAGATGGAAGAAGCGAGAATTCATGAAGTCCGAGTTCGCGATTTGATCTCAATTGTTGGCTGGAAGGAGAGATCTGGACTGTCGATCTGACGCAAGAGGAGTTCGAGGGTTCGGAGTTTGGGAGAACGGGGGTAGCTAATCTTCGGAGACACAAAGCGCGAAGCCCCGAAGCACTTAGTAGTCGGGCCCAGGTCATAGCCCAACGTCACAGTCGAAGGGGCTTAGCGGGAGGAGCTAGCGCCAATAGGATTCGCCGATTTGGAAATCAGGAATCAGGAGTATCAGGTTGGCCCACAGCCGAATACCTGAGGTCACGAGTCATGAAGCTCCTTTTGGTTAGGCCCGTGGTCACATCCAGTGGTCACGTAGAGAGGAAGGGGCTTAGCCAAAAAAACTAGCACCCACTGTGAAGTTTTCTCAGGAAGGGAAAAGGCGCCAAAGGGATGAGCGTGTGGAGGTTCTCTTTGTAACTTCTGGAACAGACTAATTGTAACTACCAAAACCGACTGATTGTATATGCCAGAGAATTTAAAGAGCTTCAGGGTGATTTCCAAAGGAGCTGAAGAGTCTCGAGATAATTGTCAGAGGAATGAAGGATCATCAAAGAGACAATTGACAGATGGAAAAGTGTCGAAGACTGTAACTGCCAAAGAAGCCAAAGAATCTGAGGATAATGCCACTGATGATGAACAGATTCAGGATAACCGCCTGAGAAGACGAAGAGTTGCCAGTATGATCTTGCAGAGGACTTGGCGTGAGAAAGACATGCAGAGCAGAGAAGACAATGTGTTTTTTCGATAGTTATGCATGTGGGTAGAAGGAGACGGTGTGTATGACCTGAAGTGGAGATAAGAGGTGCAACGAATAACATGCAAAGGCAACACAGAGCATAAAAGGCAAAAGAGAAGCTGAATAGATGTGTTGAAGTGAGCAGTAGGAGAAAGATCATAGTATAGAAGCGGAACAACGCATAGAAGCTGAGGGAGGCAGAGGAGACATGGAGTTGTAACATAACATATCAGAGACATAGCAAGTAAGTAAAGTTTTGGAAGATTAAATCAGGGTGGTGCTAGGGAGGATTGTAGTCCTCTAAATTCTAGTTGGTGCTAGAAGATACTCTAGGAGTTGGTGCTTCCATCTAGTTGGTGCTAGAGAAACTTGGGAGTTGGTGCTAGAGAAATCTAAGAGTTGGTGCTCTCTGCAAGTTGTAGCTTGTTATCAGAGGTTGTAGCCTCATATTTGAGTTGGTTCTCAAAGACTATGATGTACATGAAGGTTGGATCTTGATTGACATCTGAAGAAGAAGAGGTTTTCTCCCTTTATGGGTTTCCCCATGAAAATCTGTGTCTGTGTGTATTCTGTGTGATTGATCAAATATTGTATATATATACATGTTAAGTTATCAGTAACACATTAAATAATAATCTAGAAATATTCAGAAAAGAAAATGAAAAGGTTCAAGTTTATAATATAACTGATTCACCACCTCCCTCTCAGTTATATTTCCAACAATTGGTATTAGAGTCGATGCCTTTGATCAAAGGTAGATCCATAAGATTGAACATGACTAGTCATGAAGGAAGTTCAACTAATAGAGCCCCTTTGTTTGATGGAACAAACTTTTCCTTCTGGAAAGTAAGGATGAGAACATATTTAATGTCTTTGGGTGCTAATGTTTGGGATGTCGTTGAAACTGGATATGTGAAGCCTATAGTCTTGGCCTCAAAAGATGATAAGCTGGAGTTTAGCTTTAATGCAAAAGCAATGAATGCCATCCTCAGTGGTCTTGCATAAGCTGAGTTTGTCAAAATCATGCACAGTGATTCAACAAAAGTTATGTGGGACAAGCTGATAAGTAGTTATGAAGGTAATGAAAAGGTGAAAGACGCAAAACTTCAGACTCACAGACTAAAATTCAAGCAATTAAAGATGGATGATGAAGAAACTATCAGTAAGTACTTCTTACGTATAGAAGAACTTTTCAACACTATGAAAGGTTTAGGTGAAAATATAGATGAATCTTTTCTAGTCCATAAAATATTAAGATCTCTTCTTGATAGATTTAACTCAAAGGTCTCTGCTATAGAAGAAATAGTTGATCTCAAAACGTTGACACTAGATCAACTTCTTGGAACCCTAAGTGATTATGAAATGAGAATCACCAAAGGTAAATCCACTACAAGAGAGGCATATTTTAAAGCAAAGAAAAACATAGACTCCAATATAGATGAGCTTGAAGCAAATTTTGTGAGAAGACTGACGAAAGGATCAGGAAAATACCAAGGCAAGCTACCATTTAAATTTTTCAACTGTGGTAAGATAGGTCATTTTGCTTCTAAGTGTCCTCACAAGAAAAAGGACCAGGACTCTAATGATGAAAATAAATACAAATTTAAGAAATATAGTAAAAATAAAAGTTTGCGTGTAAACAATGATGACTCCTCATAAGACATAGATATTGATTCATCTTATGAAGATAAAGTGAATGATTTTATGCTTATGGCTATGGGAGATCTTGGATCATTCTCGTCCTGAAATTGTTTTTCTTCAGGAAACTTTGGTAAATGCTCAGAAAGCTCGAGATTGCATCCACCTTTTGCGCCCCTCCTAGGTTTCGAGTGCAATAAACTCTGTGGGTACTTCGGGGGGATTGTTAGTCTCATGGGATCCTAATTTATATGAGTTGGTTCCATATATTACTATTGGTGGTATTCTATTAACAGGAATGTGTAATTTAAACCACCGGGAGATATCATCGCTTAATATATATGGCCCATGCTCAGATCGGAAACTCTTCTGGAAGTCGGTGGAAGACAGTGGTATTTTGTCTATTAAAAATTTGATCATTGTTGGGGAACTGAATATTATTTTTTCTTCGAATGAGGTCTAGGGAGGAACTCCCGGGCCTGGAATGACAAATTATTATTACAGAGAACTATTTACATCCAAAAAGTTGATTGACATCAAGCCAACGAAATTGGTTCCTACCTAGAGGAACGAGCATACTGGTGAGGAGGCGATTGCAAGGAGATTAGACATAGTTGTTGTTGTTGAAGGTTTATTATCAATTGTTGGTATTTATAGGTCCTGGGTAGAGTTTCCTTTTATCTTTGATCATGCATCAGTTTTATTACAACTGGAATTACCTCCCCTTTATAAGGCCTATCCTTTCAAACTTAATGCACATTGGCTAAAAGATCAAGAATTTGTGGATTTAGTCTTTAAGATCTGGAAAGACCCCATTTTCCTTTTCGAAGGTGGAAAACAAAATAGGATAGTTTGGAAATTAAAAGTGCTAAAATTGCAAACAAGAATTTCGTATAAAGAGAATATGGTCAGAAGCAAAGCAAAGCTATTGACTCTCGAATCAGATATTAAGGATTCGATATTACTATTGATCGGCGATCCTACAAATCATGAAGCATAATTGTCTCTCGGGCAGTTGGAATTAGAAAGGAATAATATATTAAGAGGGGTTGAAGAACAATGGAGACTATGTAGCAGGGCTATATGGATGGCAAGTAGGGACAATAATACTAAGTATTTTCACAAGTTTGCTAGCCACAACAAGGTCTGGAAACATGTCTGGGAGATCTTCGATGGAAATGGAGTAAAGATATCCGAACATGAAGCCATAAAGGAAGCATCGGTCCTATACTTAAAAAAATTCTACAAGGCCCTGCCCATACCGAATACTATTGAACAAATCAAGATAAACGAGCTATTTCCCCAGATGTTAACCGATGTTGAGTCATGCTCGTTGTACAATCCTGTTACTTTGGAGGAGTTAAAATCTGTTTTATTTCACTTTAAAAATGATAAGAGTCCAGGGCTGGACGACTGGACGACTGAATTTTTTACTTTCTTCTTTGATTTAGTAGGGGAGGATCTCCTTGAGATGGTGGAGGAGTCAAGAAGGTTAGGCTCTGTCATGGGAAGTTTAAATTCAACTTTCCTGACCTTGATTCCAAAGGCCAACAAACTATCCACATTTGACAATTTTCGCCCTATATCTTTGTGCAATTTGTGTTACAAAGTGATATCAAAAATCATTGCCAACTATGATGCTCTGAGTCGTGGGTCTAGGGTTTTGCAGTTGCTCTGAGCCGCGTTGTTCCAACCGCTGCCCCGCTGGGGCTCATGTCTCGCAAGGAGGGAGGGCCGACAGGCGCCTCCTACAGCCAATCCACGACGAATGGAAATGTTGCAGAGGGTACGGAACGACCGATCTTTGAGCCGCCGCCAGATCTGCGTTCGAAATTACTAGAGGAGGGAACATTCAAGGACCGAGAGATGGACATCGATCCAGAGAAAGAGACTCTCCCATCCACTGCGTCAGCTCCATGGATGCCCCAAAATATGTTATCATCTCACCACGCATAGAAGAGCAAAAGCAATATATGAGAGATTATGCCTTGGTTGGAAAATTCCTAGGGCTCTGGCCTTCCGAGCACGATCTGATCAAATGCATACAATATTGGTGGAAGCCAAAAGGTCACTACGAGCTACAACTGGGATCTAAGGGATTTTTCACAATCATCTTCCATAACCTTGAGGATCGCAACTGCATTTTCGATGGGGGGTCGTATTTCTTCAACTCGGCGGGTCTCTTCTTACGATTCTGGACAGAGAAGTTCAGCCCAGAAAAGGAGGACTTTGCTCATACACCTGCATGGATCCGATTATACTCTCTCCCACAGGAATTCTGGCTAGAGGAGGTCCTGACTGGCATAGGCAACACCAATGGTATCTATGTCAAGTCTTCTGAAGCCACCAAGTAGAGGCGTTATACCTCTTATGCGCAAATCTGTGTATACCTGAACATAGCCAAACCGCTCCCAGGATCCATCATATTGGAATATCATGATGAAGACTGGACCCAAACCATCGACTACGAACACATTCTGTTCCGATGTCGGAAATGCCACGAACACGACCATCTTTTTAGAGAATGCCCTCTCAATACTATTCACAAAGAAGGGCACCCTGAAAGCGGCAAAGACAAGGACGACTTCACTCAACCAACAGGGAAAAGAAGACAAGGAGGAAGGAAGCAACCAACCCAAGTAAGTAAAGATCCCTCAACTAGCAATAAATATACAATTTTACAAGATCAACCAGAAAATCTCGTAACCCATTCACAACCCACTGAACCACCTCCGGATAATGGCTCCCAAGCCGCCAGACACGGGCAGGTACGATCCCCACAGGGTAAGGAGCCAGATTTCACCCCCCTAAACGTGGCTCAGGATCCGTCAGACTCTCTGGAGACAGAGGATGGGGACGCAGAAATGGAGATGGAGGAGCAAGACCTAGTTGGGGTAGATTTGGAGCACCTCGAGCACGCCTATAGGCAGCAAAAACTTTACACCATATCCAGGGATCAATTACGGAAGGTGCACAAGGTCTTCCTAAACTCCTCTGCGAGGTCCTTCGCAAGAGCTAGCCAAGGGCTGGGAATACAGAGTAGTCAGTCGAAAAACCCAGGTAAATCTCAGAAAGATGAAAAGAAAAGAGGGAGGAAATCTACCAACAAGCTTATACAATAAATAGGCCACTTCATGGTAAACTCAGGGCAAATCCACCTGATCTCGGACAACTTCCCTCCTCTCCCCACCCCCCTGTCATCATGAAGATCATCTCGTGGAATATCAGAGGCCTCAATGGACGTAGCAAGCACAAATTGCTACGGGATCTGATTTTGGCGAAAAAACCTGATATAGTACTTCTGCAGGAAACAAAATGCACCTCAGAAGATGTCGACAGACTACTTCCCTATTGTTGGAAGCAAGGGGAAGCAGTCTCAATAGCGGCCACAGGTATAGCTGGAAGACTGGCTATACTCTGGAACACGAATTCAGTCCTGCTAGAAAACTCTATCGCCACCAGATGGTCCATTACAGTAGACTACAGGCTCATTGGCTCAAACAAGCAGGGCCACTTGACTAATGTCTATGGCCCGGCCAGCCTAAGGGAAAAGCAAGCCTTCCTCAGGAATTTGAACTACTTTTCCGATCTAATGCAGCACAATAGATGGATTATCAGAGGAGATTTCAATATCATCCGCAGCTTGGAGGAAAAAAAAGGCGGATCTAGATGGTTGGATCGAGAAACCAATGACTTCAACAGCCTCATAGACAACCTTCACCTCATCGACTTAGAGACTCTCAATGGCATTCATACCAGGACAAATAGAAGAATCGAAACACACCAAATTGCTTGCAAACTAGACCGGTTCCTCATCTCGGACTCCCTCATGTTGGAAGGCACAGCCCTGGAAGCTACCATCCTGAATTTCTCTGGTTCGGATCATTGGCCTATTCAACTATGGCTGGATGTGCCAGCCATGCTGGGAAAGAAACCCTTTAGGTTTGAGCAGTTCTGGCTTGACCACCCCGATTTCCAGGCAAAAATACAGGACTGGTGGAGGGAGGCAGAGGTCTCTCAAGGCTAAAAAATGTACAGATTTCAGCAGAAGTTAAAAAACCTCAAACAATTTCTCAAGCTTTGGAATAAGCAAACCTTTGGCAACATCTTTGATTACCAGAGGCAGCTATCAGAATGAATGGGCGAGATTCAAAACCAGATCAGAACACAGGGGTTAACGAAAGAGCTAAAAGACCAGGAAGAAACAGTAAATCAACAGCTAGAAGTAAGGAAAAGACAAGAAGAGATTCTTTGGAAACAAAAATCGCGCATCCAATGGCTCAAGGAGGGGGAACGCAATACCAAATTGTTTCATAGAACTGTCATCCACATAAGGCACTCCAATAAGATCATGCATGTCATCTCTATAGCAAGGGAGACCATTCATTCCCATGAAGACATGGAGTCTACCCTGATTGAATAGTATCAAGATCTCCTCACGGAACCTCTCCCGGACAGACATGAGGCCATTACTAAATTCATGCAGCATGTGCCCTCCCTTGTTACCCAGGAGCAAAACTCAGCCCTGCTCCGGCCCATTACAATCGAGGAAGTGGATCAAGCACTTCAGGACACCCCCAAAAGCAAGGCTCCTGGACCTGACGGCTTCACCAGTGATTTCTTCCACCATTGCTGGCCGATGATCATGGTAGAGGTTTGGGAAATCCTGGAAGATTCTAGAGCCACCAGGCAAGTCCTCCAGGCCCTTAATGCAACATTCCTCACCTTAATACCCAAAGAGGGGCAGGCACACCACCCCAAGCAGTTCAGACCCATAGCCCTCTGTAATGTCATCTACAAACTCCTAAGAAAAGTGATTGCTAGGAGACTCAAGCCTATCTTACCGACAATCATATCCCCGGAGCAATCAGGCTATGTTGAAGGCAGACAAATCATGGACAACGTCATCCTAGCACATGAAGTGATCCACTCTCTGCAGAAGACCAAAACACCAGGTATGCTCCTCAAATTAGATCTCTCTAAATCCTTTGATAAGATAAGCTGGGAATATATGCGGGCAATGCTCCTAGCTTTTTGTTTTGATCAGAGTTGGGTAGTTTGGATTTTGAATCTAACTTCCTCGGCTTTCTTCTCCATTCTTATTAATGGGGTCCCCTCTCGACCCTTCTCTCCCTCAAGAGGAATTAGACAGGGAGATCCTCTCTCCCCCTTCCTCTTCATCATTATGGCCGAAGGTCTTGGTCGTTCCATCCGTGCAGTTGTTGAAAGAAACCTTCTGACAGGCTTACCCTTGCATGGCATTTCCCCTCCTATCTCGCACAGTCAATTTGTGGACGACATGCTTCTAATGGGCACCCCAACTGTCCGTGAAGCCAACTCTCTTCTTGCAATTCTCCAAACCTTCTCAGACGCCTCGGGGCTGGATTGCAACAAGGATAAATCCCTAATTTTTTTCTTCAATACGCCACCTCCGATTCAGCTTCATATCTCTGAAATCTTAGGTTTTAACAGAAGCTCCCTTCCGTCCAAATACCTTGGCATTCCCCTGATTGACAATGCCCTCCGAAATTCCTCATGGGAACATCTTTTATCCTCTTTTACCAAGAGGCTCTCTTCCTGGACCTACCGAGTTCTAAATCTTCCCAGCCATCTCATTCTTCTTCGAACTGTCCTTCAAGCCCTTCTTGTCTACACCTTCTCTGCGCTGGTTGCCCCAAGATTTGTTCTTACAACCATTAAAAATTTACAGCGAAACTTCTTCTGGAAAGGCCTCAATTCAGGAAAGAAAATAACGCTGGTTAGCTGGGACAAATTATGTCGACCCAAAGACCAAGGCGGCTTGGGATTACGGGACCCCCTCATGATGAACAAGGTACTAAGCACCAAAATATGGTGGCGGTGGCTCAAGCACCCCAAGGACCTCTGGGACAGACTTTGGAGAAAGAAATATGCGCCAAATGTGGCGGAAAAGAACCTAATTCGATGGAATGGGGACAGCCCCGGCTCCTTAATATGGACAACGACTAGGCAGAACAAACAGCTGGTTACTAAGAATGCCTTTTGGGAAATCAGAAATGGGGAAATAGCTCTCTACTGGAAAGATTCCTGGCAACAATGGCCAGTTTTAGACAATGAGGACTGGGCAAGAGAAATCTGTACCCCAGCTACACAAGTCGGCCTGACAAGAGTAGCTAACTATTGGCGGGACAATCCCCTAGAAGACACTTGGCGAAGCTGGCACCTGGACAGGGAACGCATTAATCTGGAAGCGCATGTGGACTTGGCACCCTGGCAAGAGGAAATGGCCAAACGTAAGATTCCCAAAATTGCAGGAGAGGATATCCTTCGCTGGGGATACTTGCCAAGGGGTACCTACAACACGCAGGAAGCTTATTAGATCATAACTCAGGTCGACGCCCTCCCTACAAGGAAAGTCTAGCGCAAAATCTGGAGTCTTAAACACTGGCCAAAGATCACCCTCTTTCTCTGGCTTGTTTCCCACTCCAACATTCTAACTTGGGATAACCTCTCGAAAATGGGTTTTGTTGGGCCCTCCATATGCATACTTTGTGGAGAGGCTGACGAAACTATGAATCATCTCCTCAACTCTTGTCCTTACATGGCTCAACTTTGGGATCAATTGGCAATCATCATGCGCACTTCGGATCGCCATAGAGATAATATCACTGATACCATCTCGGAATGGAGGGACCAGGCTTTCCATTCCCCCCTCCTTAATCGCATTTCGCAATTACTTCCAGGCTTCATCCTTTGGCAAACTTGGAAAGAAAGGAACAAAAGGCTCTTCCGAAATACTTCTCTCCCTTGGCAACATTGTTGGCATCAATGTCGTTGCAATATCTTGGAAACTCTCAACCTTCAGCAGTGGACCGATGAAAACTCTTACAGCATTCCTTCCGAACTCACAATCCTCTAGCATTGGCAGCCTCTACCCTCTCATCATCCTCTACCCCCCACTTCTCCTTCCACCCCTCTCAACAGCCCCTCCTTTTGGTCTCCCCCCCCAGTAGATTTCATTAAACTCAATTTTGACGGTGCCTCTAAAGGATATCCAGGCGCAGTAGGATATGGTGTAGTCTTCCGCAACCATCAAGGGCACATCATACTCATAAACGCAGGCAACCTTGGTCATTCCACGAACAATGCAGCAGAACTCTGGGGACTCATCCGAGGATTGCAATTATCCATCGACCACAATTTCACCAAGTTAATAGTTGAGGGGGACTCTCAGGTCATTATCAATTTGCTCCGCAGAATTCTAAATGGAGCAAACCAGGACAGAATGTCACCTAGTTGGAGACTCTCACATGGGTTACAGATGGTCACAAACCTAATGAAACCAAATCAGGCAGTCGTACCTGCTCATGTCAGGAGGAAGGCGAATCAAGTTGCAGACGAGCTAGCAAATTTGGGAACTACTTGGATTGGTCCAGAACTTCTCTGCATTTCGGCTCTGGAACCTAATCACCCCATTATCCAGCAATGTATTCGCAAAGCTGGAACAGTGGACACACCCCTGGATGGGGTGCTATTGCGATACACTTGGCGCGACGTGGAGGTGAGGCATGACCAGCGAGGCACAAAGCCATGTGACGGGCTCGTGCCATCGCCCGCCACCCCAAACCAACATTAAATGGCCATTACCATGACGCGGGCGACAATTAAACAACTCCTTCCTCCCTCAAGCTTCATTTCATGGCCGGGTTCTATATGCTTGTCGTCTATCTCTGCACAGACTTCATTTGGCTTTCCCCTTTGCAGCCTTTGTCAGAGCTAACTGGAATTGGCATGCTCACCACAGCCCTGGCTCGACTTCAAGCTCCCTTCCACTCCCTGGTGTACCTAGCGCCCTTTATCCGCCACTCGATGAGACTTATGTCGCGCCCTTAAGGGCGCCCGTGCAGGGGCTCCCCATGGAAACCTCACCGGCCCTCTGTATCGCACTCTGCTTCGCCTTCCTCCCGATCCTCCCCTTCCATCCACCCCAAGCCAATTCCTCCTCCACCACCCGCTATCGCTGTCTCGCAATTTGATAGCCTCGCTATCGTCCCTAAGCTACCGTATTCTTCCTCTTGCCTTCCTCCTAATCCTCCAGTGTTCGGGCCTCCTCCTCTACCAAGTTCAAACTTTGCTGGGAAAACTGTGGAAGAAACACCTCGGTGCGAGAACCAACCATCGAACTCTTTCCTTGACACACAACTACGGGACAACCTAGCAATTCTCTTCAGCTTGGTCTTCGAACTCCGCCAGGGGGTGGAGGATCTTCAATTCCGTCTGTTGGCCATGGATGAAAAGGTAGCAGTCCTTTTCCAGCTCCTCACCTCTCTCCAAGAGGCTCTCCCCACGGACCTTGCGGGTGTGGCTTCGGCAAAGGAACCCGGTGGTGCAACCAACGAGGGGAACGCCCAGGCGCAGTGTTCAGCAGGGAATGAGCAGGACCAAGTCATGCATGAGGATATGGCGAAGGAGGTGGTCACAACATGTTTCCTGTTGCAGGATACCTCGCCAGTTGTCGATAGGACCGGGGGAAGCGTGGACGCAGGGAAGCAGTGGGCCGATCAAGTGACATATGTCGAGGAGGAGCCGTGGTCCGAGGCTGTCCACGTCACCTGGCCAGGCCATCTGCCAAATGTCTGAGGTCATGAGGGCACTTCAAGTTTCTTTAGTTTCTGTACTTTTTAGTTGTTGTCCAGTTAGTTTCAAACAGTTTATTTAGACTAAGACACCACTTATGCTTGACTTCCATGCTGGCTGGACTGGTTTCCCCTCTGTTGGGGCAGTCCAGTAACTACAACAAGAATATTCTCTGTACTCTGTATCTCTTTTTGGTCTAGGAAGGCCCTTTATATATAATAATACTAACTTACAAAAAAAATAAAAAAATCATTGCCAATTGGATTAAACCTTAAAAAAATTTCAATACTTCGGTTCACCACCTCGGTCTGTTCATCTATTTGAGGATGATATGCAAAACTATACAATAATTTGGAACCCATATTGTTCCAAAGTATCCTCTAAAATTGCCCCAAAAATCTCGTATCCCTAAGAAGTGATACTTCTTGGCAGTCCATGTAATCTCACAATCTCTTTGAAAAACAAAACAACCACTTTAGTAGCATCATTAGTTTTCTTGCAGGGGATGAAATGTCCCATCTTTGAAAATATATCCACTATAACCATCAAAAAATCATGACCGCTCTGCATCCTAGGCAGCCCTAAAACAAATTCCATACTTATATCTTCTCATGGTATCTCGTGTACTTGTAGTGGTGTATATAATCCGGTGTTTTGACTCCTTCCTTTGGCAAGTTGGAAAATTTTGTAGCACTCAAAAATTTTCTTAACATCATTGTTGGTTCTAGACCAAAAATATATTTCCTTCATCAATGTTGTGGTCTTGTCAACGCCAAAATGTCCACCCAAACCTCTGTTATGCAACTCTCTAACAATATTCAACTGCAATGAATTCCGGGGAATGCACAAACTTTGATTCTTGAATAAGAAACCTTCTTGGATGTGGAAATCCAAATATGGGGTTCTATCAATGCTCCAAGGTGATTTGCATGCTTTCCAAGCCTCTGTAAAATCCGCATCTTCCACATACAACTATTTCATACATTCCAAGCCAACAACTTCTACTGATAAATTATTCAATAACATTATTCTTCAGCTCAATGCATCTGCAACTTTATTCAACTTTCTAGACATGTTCTTCAAAACAAACGAGTAATTTTGCAAAAATTATACCCATTTGGAATGATTTTGGTTTAACTTACCTTGGTTATTGATGTACTGCAACGCCTTATGATCGATAAATAAGACAAACTCCTTCGATAGCAAGTAATGCCACCATTTCTTCAAAGCTTGTACGATCACATAAAATTCTCGATCATAAACATAGTAATTTTTCTTAGTATCATTCAATTTCTTGCTGAAGAATGCAATTGACCTTCCTTCTTGGATCAAGACTGCTCCAATCGTCGATCCACTTGCATCACAATCCACTTGAAACACTTTATTAAAACATGGAAGTGCCAAAATTGGTCATTCAATCACCTTTTTTTTCAAGTCTTCAAACGACTTCATGGCTACTTCTATCCACTTGAAAATCCCCTTTTTCATGCATCAGTAAGTGGTGCACAAATCTCATTGAAATTTATGATAAACTTCCTATAGAAGCTTTCCAATCCATGGAAACTTCTCACATCAAACATACACTTAGGTGTTGGCCACTCTAAAATAGCCTTAACCTTTTCAGAATCCATCTCCAAACCTTCCTTGGAAATCACAAATCCCAAGTACACTAACTCCTCTTTCAGAAATGTACATTTCTTCAAATTGATCAACAGTTTCTCTTCTCCCAACTATTGTAACACCTTCCTCACATGTTCCATTGTTCTTCTTTGGTTTTACTTAAAATCAAAATGTCATCTAAGTATACAACAACACATTTACCCAAAAATGGTTTCAAAACTTCACTCATAACTCTCATGAATGTGTTGGGTGCAATAGTTAGCCCAAATGGCATAACTAACCACTCAAACAATTCATCTTCTGTCTTGAACATTGTATTCCATTCATCACTTTCCCTTATCTGAATATGTTGGCAACCACTCTTGAAATCAATATTTGAAAAGTACTTGCCCCCACTCAAATAGTCCATGAGGTCATCCTTCCTTGGTAAAGGAAATATGTACTTAATAACAATCTTGTTAATAGCTCATGGATCATTACACATTCTCCATTCACCTCCTTTCTTGGGTGTCAAAACTATAGGTACAAGACACATGCTCAAACTATCTCTAATCAGCCCTCTATCAAGAAACTCTTGCACCTGCTTATTTACTTCCACTCTCTTTGATGGAGTCATCCGATAAGGATTTTTATTCAGTAGACTTGATCCTGGTATCAAATTTATTTGATGTGATATACTCCTCAAGGGAGGTAAACCTATTGGTAAATCATCTCCCATAATCTCTTTAAATTCATTCAACAAAGGTTGATTTTCTGGTGGCACAGAGCTCATCTTTCCACTCTCTAAAAAATTTCTTGGCATTAAGACCAAAGAAAAATGGGTCTTTTTTTGTTCTCTCAAAAATTGTTTGGCTGAACACATCATGATGCGACTATTTCTACAACCATTTCTATTGTTATTTCCTTTTTTGTCACCAACACTTGACTCAACCTCCACCATTGGCTCCAATCTGTACCATTATCCATCTTTTAAAAATTCA